>JAIEZT010001390.1:35851583-35913670 GCA_019594935.1 Periophthalmus modestus
ACAACCCTGATTTAATCGTCAATCTCAGTTATTTTGACCATGAGAATCGTGTCACTGTCGACACTCAGGCGTGACGTTCAGGCGTGACGCTCAGGCGTGACGCTCAGACGTGACGTTCAGGCGTGACGCTCAGACGTGACGTTCAGGCGTGACGTTCAGGCGTGACGCTCAGGCGTGACGTTCAGGCGTGACGTTCAGGCGTGACGCTCAGGCGTGACGCTCAGGCGTGACGTTCAGGCGTGACGTTCAGGCGTGACGCTCAGACGTGACGCTCAGACGTGACGCTCAGACGTGACGTTCAGCGTGACGTTCAGACGTGACGTTCAGGCGTGACGCTCAGACGTGACGCTCAGGCGTGACGTTCAGACGTGACGCTCAGACGTGACGCTCAGGCGTGACGACGTGACGTTCAGACGTGACGCTCAGACGTGACGCTCAGACGTGACGTTCAGGCGTGACGTTCAGGCGTGACGCTCAGGCGTGACGCTCAGGCGTGATGCTCAGGCGTGACGTTCAGGCGAGACGTTCAGACGTGACGTTCAGGCGTGACGCTCAGGCGTGACGTTCAGGCGTGACGTTCAGGCGTGACGTTCAGACGTGACGTTCAGACGTGACGTTCAGGCGTGACGTTCAGACGTGACGTTCAGGCGTGACGTTCAGGCGTGACGTTCAGACGTGACGTTCAGGCGTGACGTTCAGACGTGACGTTCAGGCGTGACGTTCAGACGTGACGTTCAGACGTGACGTTCAGACGTGACGTTCAGGCGTGACGTTCAGACGTGACGTTCAGACGTGACGTTCAGGCGTGACGTTCAGACGTGACGTTCAGCTCCAAGTCTTTAGACTTTGTCGTCTCTTCAGTTTCAGCTCGGACGAGTCTGTTGGACTTTACACAAAATGGCAAATCTGGTGAATAAGAAAAAAAATCATAAATGTGGAGATATGAATTTGAAACTTCTGTAGTTTACTCACATAAAATTATTACGAGTTTTTCATCATGTTGAGGTTTATATATAAATTATATTATTATTACTTCTATATTTTATATGTAAAAACTGCCAAAAGTGAAGATTTTTGGGACATTTGAATCTCCAAAATAGATGAAGCCGTGTTTAAACTTCTGGCTTCATTTTGTTGACACATTAGACACAAAAAATACAGACGGGATTTTTGATCTTATTTAGTATCTGAGCAAACTAAATCTGACTGAACATTTACCTAAAAATTTTAATTTTGCCTTTTTTTTTTTAATTTGTTAGAAATTTAACAAATCAGACTTGGAATTGGATATCAAAAAATATTTCAGCACGATTTGTCAAAATTTTGTTCAGTAGAAGATTGTAAAGTTTTCTATAAGTAGATGCTGCTTTAAGGGCTTAAATCATATTATGTCATATATTTATTAAACCATATTATATTATATATTTATTAAACCATATTATATCCTACGTTTATGAAATCACGTGTGTGATCTTTACAGGTGAATGAAATCGCCTTCATCAACACCCTGGAAGCTCAAAACAAGAGGCACGACGCTCTGGCCAAACTGACGGAGTACGAGCAGCGTCTGAACGAGCTCCAAGAAGAACGGCAGAGACGTCAGGAGGAAAAACAGGCCCGAGACGAGGCTGTGCAGGTGACCTCTTCATGACCTCTGACCTCACCATGACCTGTGGTTTCTGTTCATACTTTACAGTGACGCTGGGGGTGTTCTACATGCACCTCTATGGGTGGAATGTTCAGCAGTTACCATGGAGACACATTAGCAAAAACTGTTTAAAAAAGCTCTGATTAAAGTGTAACCTGAGTCACAGACAGAGCAGTGCCAACAGTTAGCATCACATCCCCAGGGACGTTGATGACATCATCTGTGTGAACAGAAATGTGACTCACGGTGTTTGTTTTTAGGAGAGAAAGCGCCTCCTGGAGGCGGAGCGGCAGGCGAGGGTGGAGGAGCTGCTGACGAAGAGGAAGGAGCAGGAAGCGAGAATCGAACTCCAGCGACAGGAGAAGGAGCGAGCGCGAGAGGACGCCGCCCGAGAGCGAGCCAGGTCTGACCACAGACCACTTTCACTCAAAGCATTTCCACATTTTTGTCAAACACAGAGAGATGCTTTTAAAGGCCCACATTACCTTAAGGGCCATATTACCTTAAGGGCCCACATTACCTCAAAGGCCCACATTACCTTAAAGGCCCACATTACCTTAAAGGCCCACATTACTTTAACGGCCCACATTACTTTAAAGGCCCACATTACCTTAAAGGCCCACATTACTTTAAAGGCCCACATTACCTCAAAGGCCCACATTACTTTAAAGGCCCACATTACTTTAAAGGCCCACATTACTTTAAAGGCCCACATTACCTCAAAGGCCCACATTACTTTAAAGGCCCACATTACTTTAAAGGCCCACATTACTTCAAAGGCCCACATTACCTCAAAGGCCCACATTACTTTAAAGGCCCACATTACCTCAAAGGCCCACATTACTTTAAAGGCCCACATTACCTCAAAGGCCCACATTACTTTAAAGGCCCACATTACCTCAAAGGCCCACATTACCTCAAAGGCCCACATTACTTAAAGGCCCACATTACCTTAAAGGCCCACATTACTTTAAAGGCCCACATTACCTCAAAGGCCCACATTACCTCTAAAGGCCCACATTACCTCAAAGGCCCACATTACCTCAAAGGCCCACATTACCTCAAAGGCCCACATTATGAGGAAACATTTGAACAGATCAGAACAATCAGACCTGGAGCTGTGTGTTTTATTTCAGTCACATGTTTAACACAAACCTGCAGATTTAGGCTGAGTTCTTCTCTCAAACTGAAAACACTCTGTTCCACCTTGTGATGTCATCATGTGGAAGTGCTCCACTGTGTTTTTAAACTCCACCTTCACTAGAATCATTTGGATCATTTCAGTCTCGACTGAACTAAAGGAAAAAGGAGCTGTTCACGTGAAAACTACCACTTCATGACATCACAAGGTGAAATGGCCCACAAAAAAAAGACAAAATTAGATTTGAACATAATTCCTGTTTAAATTGTGCAATTCAATTTTCAGTTTTGGCTTCACAGTTGTTATATATATATTTTTTTGTGATTTTAACACAGATGAAACTCACATTAACGTTGTTTTTAGTCCAGAATGTGAACACGTGGGACAATCACATCATTTTTTCCATGTCTTGTGGCAGTTATGTCTCGAGATCTTGTCCCATCCCTGATACTGAAATATTCTAACATATATTAAATTTGTGCAGGGATCGTGAGGAGCGTCTGGCGGCTCTGAGTGCGGCTCAACAGGAGGCGATGGAGGAGCTGCAGAAGAAGATCCAGATGAAGGTATCACCACAGCATCTGAGTCAGTGACATTATCTGTGACGTTATAAAGAATTTCTCCTGTAAAACCTCCAAACACAAGTCTCAAATGTGACCGAGCTGGTTCGGTTTAAAAACATAACGATAATGTAAAAGTCGATGTATCGTAAACACATTTGGTTTGTTGTGCTGCTCAGTTCTGCGGCGTTTTTAGAATGAAACGATGTGACTGCACCACCTCGAGTGTTTCGGACGACACCACCACGTCCTGCACCAGATTTAACACAGACGTGGAGCCGCCAAAATTAATATTTTTCAAACGAGTGACGTGTGTGAGGTTCATGAGACTCTGATGTGTCAGATTCACAAACATCAGTAAATCTGACCCCGGGACAGTTTCTCTCAGTGACCAAAGTAAAACTGAATAAAACTGAATAAAACAGAATTTCAAAATAAAAGTCCGAAGTCTGTATGAAAAAGCTCTAATAGAATGAAATAAAAAGCTGGGTTTATATTGTTTTTTATCCTTATTCTGATTTCTTACCATTTCGAGTCTGTGACCTGTGTGTGTTTGTGTGAGACCTGTTTGTGTGACCTGTGTGTTTGTGTGTGACCTGTGTGTTTGTGTGAGACCTGTTTGTGTGACCTGTGTGTTTTGTATTTTCTCTCGTGTGACCTGTGTGTTTTGTATTTTCTCTTGTGTGACCTGTGTGTTTTGTATTTTCTCTTGTGTGACCTGTGTGTTTTGTATTTTCTCTTGTGTGACCTGTGTGTTTTGTATTTTCTCTTGTGTGACCTGTGTGTTTTGTATTTTCTCTTGTGTGATCTGTGTGTTTTGTATTTTCTCTTGTGTGACCTGTGTGTTTTGTATTTTCTCTCGTGTGACCTGTGTGTTTTGTATTTTCTCTCGTGTGACCTGTATGTTTTGTATTTTCTCTCGTGTGACCTGTGTGTTTTTTGTTTCTCTCTTTGTGACCTGTGTGTGTTTTGTATTTTCTCGTGTGACCTGTGTGTTTTGTATTTTCTCTCGTGTGACCTGTGTGTTTTGTATTTTCTCTCGTGTGACCTGTGTGTTTTTGTTTCTTCTCTTTGTGACCTGTGTGTTTTTTTTTTCTCTTTGTGACCTGTGTGTTTTGTATTTTCTCTTGTGTGACCTGTGTGTTTTGTATTTTCTCTTGTGTGACCTGTGTGTTTTGTTTTTTCTCTTGTGTGACCTGTGTGTTTTGTATTTTCTCTTGTGTGACCTGTATGTTTTGTATTTTCTCTCGTGTGACCTGTGTGTTTTGTATTTTCTCTCGTGTGATCTGTGTGTTTTGTATTTTCTCTTGTGTGATCTGTGTGTTTTGTATTTTCTCTCGTGTGACCTGTGTGTTTTGTATTTTCTCTTGTGTGACTGTGTGTTTTGTATTTTCTCTCGTGTGACCCTGTGTGTTTTGTATTTTCTCTTGTGTGACCTGTGTGTTTTGTTTCTTCTTCTCTTGTGTGTCCTGTGTGTTTTGTATTTTCTCTCGTGTGACCTGTGTGTTTTGTTTTTTCTCTCGTGTGACCTGTGTGTTTTGTTTCTTCTCTTGTGTGACCTGTGTGTTTTGTATTTTCTCTCGTGTGACCTGTGTGTTTTGTATTTTCTCTCGTGTGACCTGTGTGTTTTGTTTTTTCTCTCGTGTGACCTGTGTGTTTTGTATTTTCTCTTGTGTGACCTGTGTGTTTTGTATTTTCTCTTGTGTGACCTGTGTGTTTTGTATTTTCTCTCATGTGACCTGTGTGTTTTGTTTTTTCTCTCGTGTGACCTGTGTGTTTTGTATTTTCTCTTGTGTGACCTGTGTGTTTTGTATTTTCTCGTGTGACCACGATTTGTTTCTTCTCCACTGTGTGTTTTTGTATTTTCTCTCGTGTGACCTGTGTGTTTTGTTTCTTCCTGCAGCATGATGAGAGCAGCAGACGTCACATGGAGCAGATGGAGCAGAGGAAGGAGAAGGCGGCGGAGCTGAGCAGTGGACGTCACGCCAACACGGACTACGCTCCTAAACTCACGCCCTACGAACGCAAGAAGCACTGCTCCCTCTGCTCTGTGCTGGTGAGGACGGACACGTTTGTCATGGACGATACGCTCTGACGATACGCTCTGACGATACGCTCCCACGATACGCTCTTACGATACGCTCTTACGATATGCTCCCACGATACGCTCCCACGATACGCTCCCACGATACGCTCTTACGATACGCTCTTACGATACACTCCCACAATACTCTCCCACGATACGCTCTTACGATACGCTCCCACGATACGCTCCCACGATACGCTCCCACGATACGCTCCCACGATACGCTCTGACAATACTCTCCCATGATACTCTCCCACGATATGCCCCCACGATACGCTACACTCCGACGATACGCTCTGACGATACTCTCCCACGATATGCTCCCATGATACGCTCCCACGATACACTCACACGATATGCTCCCACGATACGCTCTGTCGATAAATTACGAATCTAAATTTGGCGACAGTGTCATTATCGTGAGCTGATGTTTAGAGAGTCAAGAGAATTTTTGGGATCAGTTATGGAATTATGTTTTTAATTTAGTGGAAGGAATAAAACTAACATTCACTGTTTTGTTAATTAAAATATTTCATATTAACTTTGCACAAGTCACAGTTTAAAGAAATATTGTTGCTAAAATGTGTTTGGTTCTTAAAAAGCAGCCGTATATCACAGAGCCTCATGTGCTGTGTATCGAGTATCGCCTGTATCTCCATATCGTGATAATATCGAGAGCCGTGTATCGTATTGAATCATGAAGTTAACTGCAGGTTAAACTGAACTCTGAGATTAGAGCTGGAAATATGGAGATAAAAATGTGATCGTGATACATTCCTGTGACTATTTTGGTAAATTCACTCTTGAGTCTCTGATTTTTCTCGAGTGCAGCTCTTTGCTCCACCCAAACCTCCACCTCAGCTCTGAACGAGTGAAGGTGGATTTAACCAATTACAGTGAAGTGTGAACTCTCAGAAGAAGCAGATTTCTTTACTTTATTTGCCTCTTTAAGGCAATATGAACATGTTTATTTCACATGGGCCGTGGTCAAATTGAAATGATTTTTTTTTTTTTTTTTTTCAGTTATTTCCTGAACTGAAAACATCTTTTTAAAGTCCCCCCACTGTGATACTTTATATTTTTTGTATTCCATATCTACAAGGTTCTGTCTGTTACCGTGGGCTTACCGCTGTATTATCTCTTCGTTTGCCTGTGGTTGCAGATCACGTCGGAGGTGCATCTGTTCAGTCACACCAAAGGCAAGCGCCACCAACAGGCCGTACGGGACAGCAGCAGCATACAGGGCCGCGAGCTGTCGGACGAGGAAGTGGTGCGTTTTTTTTAATTATCTCTCTATTGATACTTTGCAGTGGTATCATGCTGGGGGTGTTTTACATGTATCTCTGTGGTGGAATGTTCATCACGATGTAACGTTAGCAAACACATCCCCAAAAAGTTTTTAATTTGGTCTGAAGAAAAACAGAATGGATTTAAAGAGCACATTTTCAAGAGATCAGTCTGAGCTCATGTTCAAGAGTTTGATTTTACACAAAAAGGTGAGAGCGACTCTCGAGGAACTCTTGGCTAATGCTAATGCTAATGCTAATGCTAGTGCAAGCTAGTTTCTAACTGTAATTTTATTTGAGAGGAACTTGTTTAACAGTACAAATTAGCTCCAGTTAAGTCAGTTATTTATGGTTAGATTGTGTTAAAACAAAGCTCAGATTAAAGTCTAACAGCCTCAGACAGAACAGTGCCAACGGTTAGCATCACACCCTGAGGGAATGTTGATGACATCAGCTGCACAGTATCAGTGCCCACATGTTTAGGCAGCGGGGTTGGGTGTTAAAATATTATAACAATAATGCAAATATATGTTGATTTAAAAAAAGCTTGTATTGATCACTGGCTCCTAAAAATGTGCTGTTTAAATCCATTTTGTATTTTGTTGCCTGTTTTCTGATGTCTCCATGGTTCTCACTCAGAGCCCAGGCTCCAGGACATGTCCAGGTCCGAGGGGAAAGACGCCGATGGTGATGATCTTTCGTTTGTTTTTAGGAGCACCTTTCTTTAAAGAAGTACATCGTGGACATAGTGACAGACGGCTCTGTGTCCTCTGAGAACACGAAGGACGCAGAGGAACGGCAGAAGGCTCGAAAGAAGGCCAAGAAACTGCGAGCGCGAATGAACTCCAGGTTTGGATCTGTCACATGTCACACTGTTTCTGTTATAATCATCATCAACTCGTCACACGAATCTGGAGTCGTTTAGTTTCATTCACACGTTTAACACACAAACCTGCAGATTTAGGGTTCTCCGCTGTGTTTTTAAACTCCACACACCTTCACTAGAATCATTTAGATTATTTCTGCTCTGGCATGTCCAATCTCGACTGAACTAAAGGTAAAAGGAGATGTTCACTTGAAAACTACCACTTGATGACATCACAAGGTGGAACAGATCATTTTGAGCTTTGGGGATGTGACAGACCAATAATAAAGTGACTCAAACATGTGAATGAAACAAACACGACTCCAGTGTGTTTTTGAGGAGGAGCAGCGTTAGAACATGACTTACAAATCCAGCCTTAAGCTTCGTGTCATATGTAGAAAATCACTGAATCAACAGAAAACCACGTTTCTGTTTAACGCTCAAACCTCTAGACACAAAGACATCTCCCATCGTTAGTCTCCTGATTACACCTTAGATTAAGTCTTCACCGGTGCTTTTCCAGGAGGCGTGAGTTCATCAGTGTGGAATGGCTGACTGGAATGTGCTGTGATCAATAGTTTTTTATCGTGTCTGGGAATGCCACAGCGACCCCGACCGCGGTGACGCCGGGGCAAACGACCCTCTCAGCTGTTTGTTTAACATTGAGTAGAATAAAGAATTTGATCCCCTTGTGTTAAGTGTGAGCTGCAGACGGAGGGTTTGGTTCAGTCTATATGTGGTATGACAAGATGGAAGAAAAAACATGTTTTTACTGATCGGTGTGTGATTATTTGGAGCCAGGTTACCGAGGGAACGGCTGACAGACAGGCCAAATAAATAGACGAAACTGGACTTATTTTACATGTGCTGCCTCGTCTTGTTCTGACTGAGTGTTTTCTGCAGGGCTAAGGAATATGAAACGTCGCAGGAGGCAAAGACGCAAGTCCCCGACTCGCCGTACAAGGCCAAGTGAGTGTTTTCGATATTTTTTAGTAGATTGGTGCAGAAAAAATCTGATTAAATTAAATGTAGTGCCACAGACGGCTTATATAAATGGACAGAGCTAATCTGCTCGTCACCACGTTCCAAACATGAAGTGATCATGGAGCACTTCCTGCTCCATCGACTCTGGCTCCAATTCACTTTACATTGAAAAACTGTGTCCCCTCTCTCTGTGACTGCTGCTGACTCATTTTGGTCTTAAATGTTCGTATTAATCAAATTTCAGTTTGCGGTACTGGAATGAGAGCTGCCTGAAATTTTTCACTAACAAAGAAAAATAATTTCTCTGATTTCATGTCTGTGATTTCACGTCTGTGATTTCACATCTCTGATTTCACGTCTCTGATTTCATGTCTGTGATTTCACGTCTCTGATTTCACGTCTGTGATTTCACGTCTCTGATTTCACGTCTGTGATTTCACGTCTCTGATTTCATGTCTGATTTCACATCTCTGATTTCACGTCTCTGATTTCATGTCTGTGATTTCATGTCTCTGATTTCATGTCATATCTGTTCTGAAAGCTCGTCTTGCGGTTGACCTGTGTTTCCGGCTGGTTTTCAGGCTGCAGCGGTTGGTCAGAGATCTCCTGAAGCAGTTGCAGGGTCAGGACAGCGGTCAGTGGAGCAGCAGCCGAGTCTCAGCCCTGGACCGAACTCTGGGGGAAATTTCACGTATTTTAGAGAAACAGGTTTGGAAATTATTCTTAAAGCTCCATGTAACGCTGTTTTCTGATCTGTTCCAATGTTTCCTCGTCAGAATCAGACCTGGAGCTGTGTTTTGTTTCATTCACATGTTTAACACACAAACCTGCAGATTCAGGCTGAGTTCTTCTCTCAAACTGAAAACACTCTGTTCCACCTCGTGATGTCATCATGTGGTGCTACAGACAGTGCTCCACTGTCCTGGAGTTGCTAATCTGAACTGAAGGTAAAAGGAGCTGTTCACTTGAGAACTACCACTTCATGACATCACAAGGTGGAACAGAGCATTTTGAGCTTTGGAGATTTTACAGACTAATAATAATAAAGTGTGACTCAAACATGTGAATGAAACAAAACACAACTCCAGGTCTGTTTTTGAGGAGGTAGAACATGGATTAAAGCTCACAGAGTGAGCTTAAAGTCGTCTGCTGTAGATGTTTGTAGACGCCTGTAGACCTCGTAGACGCCTGTAGACCTCGTAGACGCCTGTAGACCTCGTAGACGCCTGTAGACCTCGTAGACGCCTGTAGACCTCATAGACGCCTGTAGACCTGGTAGACCTCGTAGACCTTGTAGACGCCTGTAGACCTGGTAGACCTCGTAGACCTTGTAGACGCCTGTAGACCTTGTAGACGCCTGTAAAGACTTGTAGACCTCGTAGACGCCTGTAGACCCCTCGTAGACCTGTAGACCTCGTAGACGCCTGTAGACCTTGTAGACGCCTGTAAACCTTGTAGACCTCGTAGACGCCTGTAGACCTCGTAGACGCCTGTAGACCTCGTAGACGCCTGTAGACCTTGTAGACGCCTGTAGACCTCGTAGACGCCTGTAGACCTCGTAGACGCCTGTAGACCTCGTAGACGCCTGTAGACCTCGTATATGCCTGTAGACCTCGTATATGCCTGTAGACCTCGTAGATGCCTGTAGACCTCGTAGACGCCTGTAGACCTTGTAGACCTCGTAGATGCCTGTAGACCTCGTAGACGCCTGTAGACCTCGCAGACGCCTGTAGACCTCGTAGATGCTTGTAGACCTCGTAGATGCCTGTAGACCTCGTAGACGACTGTAGACCTCGTAGACGCCTGTAGACCTCGTAGACGCCTGTAGACCTCGTAGATGCCTGTAGACCTCGTAGATGCCTGTAGACCTCGTAGACGACTGTAGACCTCGTAGACGCCTGTAGACCTCGTAGACGCCTGTAGACCCGTAGACGCCTGTAGACCGCGTAGACCTCGCAGACGCCTGTAGACCTCGCAGACGCCTGTAGACCTCGCAGACGCCTGTAGACCTCGCAGACGCCTGTAGACCTCGCAGACGCCTGTAGACCTCGTAGACGCCTGTAGACCTCGCAGACCTCGTAGACCTCGCAGACGCCTGTAGACCTCGCAGACGCCTGTAGACCTCGCAGACGCCTGTAGACCTCGCAGACGCCTGTAGACCTCGTAGACGCCTGTAGACCTCGCAGACGCCTGTAGACCTCGTAGACGCCTGTAGACCTCGTAGACGTCTGTAGACCTCGTAGACGCCTGTAGACCTCGTAGACGTCTGTAGACCTCGTAGACGTCTGTAGACGTAGACCTCGTAGACCTCGTAGACGCCTGTAGACCTGTAGACGCCTGTAGACCTCGTAGACGACTGTAGACCTCGTAGACGACTGTAGACCTCGTAGACCTGTAGACCTCGTAGACGCCTGTAGACCTCGTAGACGCCTGTAGACCTCGTAGAGCCCTGTAGACCTGTAGACGCCTGTAGACCCTGTAGACCCTGTAGACCTCGTAGACGCCTGTAGACCTCGTAGACGCCTGTAGACCTCGTAGACGCCTGTAGACCTTGTAGACCTTGTAGACGCCTGTAGACCTGTAGACGCCTGTAGACCTCGTAGACGCCTGTAGACCTCGTAGACGCCTGTAGACCTCGTAGACGCCTGTAGACCTCGTAGACGCCTGTAGACCTCGTAGACGCCTGTAGACCTCGTAGATGCCTGTAGACCTCGTAGACGCCTGTAGACCTCGTAGACCTCGTAGACGCCTGTAGACGCCTGTAGACCTCGTAGACGTGACGCCTGTAGACCTCGTAGACGCCTGTAGACCTCGTAGACGCCTGTAGACCTCGTAGACGCCTGTAGACCTCGTAGACCCTTGTAGACGCCTGTAGACCTGTAGACCTCTGTAGACCTCGTAGACGCCTGTAGACCTCGTAGACCTTCTGTAGACCTCGTAGACGCCTGTAGACCTCGTAGACGCCTGTAGACCTCGTAGACGACTGTAGACTCGTAGACGCCTGTAGACTGTAGACGCCTGTAGACCTCGTAGACGCCTGTAGACCTCGTAGACGCCTGTAGACCTCGTAGACGCCTGTAGACCTCGTAGACGCCTGTAGACCCTCGTAGACGCCTGTAGACCTCGTAGACGCCTGTAGACCTCGTAGACGCCTGTAGACCTCGTAGACGCCTGTAGACTTCGTAGACGCCTGTAGACCTCGTAGATGCCTGTAGACCTCGTAGACGCCTGTAGACCTCGTAGACCTGTATGTAGACACCTGTAGACCTCGTAGACGCCTGTAGACCTCGTAGACGCCTGTAGACCTCGTAGACGCCTGTAGACCTCGTAGACCCGCCGTGTAGACCTCGTAGATGCCTGTAGACCTCGTAGACGCCTGTAGACCTCGTAGTTGCCTGTAGACCTCGTAGATGCCTGTAGACCTCGTAGACGCCTGTAGACCTCGTAGACGCCTGTAGACCTCGTAGACGCCTGTAGACCTCGTAGTAGACCCTGTAGACCTCGTAGACGCCTGTAGACCTCGTAGACGCCTGTAGACTTCGTAGACGCCTGTAGACCTCGTAGATGCCTGTAGACCCGTAGACGCCTGTAGACCTCGTAGACCTTGTAGACCCTGTAGACCTGTAGAGACCTGTAGACGCCTGTAGACCTCGTAGACGCCTGTAGACCTCGTAGACGCCTGTAGACCTCGTAGACGCCTGTAGACCTCGTAGATGCCTGTAGACCTCGTAGACGCCTGTAGACCTCGTAGACCTTGTAGACACCTGTAGACCTCGTAGACGCCTGTAGACCTCGTAGACGCCTGTAGACCTCGTAGACGCCTGTAGACCTCGTAGACGCCTGTAGACCTCGTAGATGCCTGTAGAGACCTCGTAGACGCCGTTCCTGTAGACCTCGTAGTTGCCTGTAGACCTCGTAGATGCCTGTAGACCTCGTAGATGCCTGTAGACCTCGTAGACGCCTGCCTGTAGACCTCGTAGATGCCTGTAGACCTCGTAGACGCCTGTAGACCTCGTAGACGCCTGTAGACCTCGTAGACGCCTGTAGACCTCGTAGATGCCTGTAGACCTCGTAGACGCCTGTAGACCTCGTAGACGCCTGTAGACCTCGTAGACGCCTGTAGACCTCGTAGACGACTGTAGACCTCGTAGACGACTGTAGACCTCGTAGACCTTGTAGACGCCTGTAGACCTCGTAGACGCCTGTAGACCTCGTAGACCTCGTAGACGCCTGTAGACCTCGTAGACGCCTGTAGACCTCGTAGATGCCTGTAGACCTCCCAGACACATGATGGGTTGTATTGTTCACTCATCACAGGAGGATCTGTCAGCAGAGCAGAAGTGTGCGGTGGAGACTGTCAGGACTGGGCAGGCCTGGTTGCTTATTTTAATACTCTGTGATAAGCTGCTATGAAATGTTTCTGACAGGGGCTCGTTTTCTATCTGAGCCACAGGGTGTTTACAGGAGCGGATTAAACCTGGAGAAGTGGAAAGTTCCAATATCTTTTACGTGAAGTGTCGTTTCATTCGCAGTACGGCTGAATATGATACAACTATGATATTTTTTTGTTTTTATTTTGATTATTTTTCCAGACCGAGGTTTAGTTTGTTTTCATCCCTGACAGTTTGGAGCTCATTAGCGCCTCACAGTGGTCACGTGATGCTGTTGTGGCGTGTCAGGTTTTGGTGCTGTCGTCCTCTCGGTGGATACAGGACAGTGTCCCTGATGTGTGACAGTAAAACGGCCCCTCGTTCCGGTTTAAAGTGACAGTAAAATCTACACTCTACACTCGAGTTTGTGTCGACAGGAGCGACGCTGGTGATGCTCATGGTTTTAATGGTTTATTTATTTCATTTTTTCAGTTTGTACATATATTTTTTTGTTTAATTTAGTTTTCACATATTTAGTAAAAAGGTACAAAATAAAGAGCACCTTTCATAAAACGTTTCCCTCGCAGCCGGTCGAGTGTTTGTCCTCTGATCTGAAGGTTTGCAGTTCAAATCCCGCTGTCGACATAAACATCACAGGTTGAGTGGTCAGATCTATTGACCCACAGGTTGACGGTCCAGCTCCCACAGCTTGTTGTGTCCTTTGGCAAGACATGTAAAGCTGACGTAAAGCTCTTTGGAGGTGGAAAAGTTCTATAAAAATGGGACCATTTATTTATTTAAATATTCATTTCTTCTTCTACTGTTGTTTTATGTTGTAAACTATGTTCAGTTTTGTAGAAGGTGCCATCGTCCTGTGTTTACTCCACAGAACAACGCCGACCAAGTGGCGTTCCAGGTGGGCGGAGGCCTCGTGGCTCTGGAGCAGATCTTACAGGTCATCACTGCTGTGTCCAGCCCCAGCACAGCCCCTCGTGTCCCTGTCAAGTGAGTGGACGACTTTAAACCAGCCTGTGTCTCTATGGTTCTCATCTCTGTGGATCATTCTGTTTTAATTTACACATTTTAAATCACAAAATTCATCTAAAACCACTTCAGAAAACAAACAAATCCACTGACTTCAGCGATAGAAAACTGTGGCGTCCAGTGGAACTGACGTCACCGTGAACGTCATGACAACAAAGAGTCGCGTCTCTGCTCAAACATGTGAAAGAAACAAAACAGACCTGGAGTTGTGTTTTGGGAGTAACAGCATTACACCATAAACACGAGTCAGATTTACGTAATACAGGATCTTTTAACCTTGTAAAAAACCTCACACAGTTTTGCGTATTTGACCCAGTCGTCTGTTTACAGCAGTACTTGGTCCTGGCTCGTCACAGCAGTTCATGTATCGAAGTTGCTCTTTTGGTTTGATTTCAGGATGTTTTCAGTGCCCGCCGTGTCAGATTTCCTCCCTTCCCCTGCCCTTCTGTGCCCACAGCCGGACGACACGTCTCACACACTCTCAGGGTATTGCCCAGATCAGTGGCAGACTCAAATGAAATGCCACTTGATGATCCCTGAATGGGGGGATTGTTTGGTGGTGTAGGACGTGGATTCGCCTTTTGTTTTGGCGTAGGTTCTATTTCCTCCCTCACACACACGTTTAGCCTGTTTAAGCGGCAGAGACTGTGACTCCAGCCAGGACCTGCTCCAGGAACTCACAGGAAGAGCTGGAAATATAAAACTCACAGACTGTAAAGCACAGAGTGAGACGTCACCACAGCTTCAGCTCCAGATGAAGCTCATCGAGGCTGGAGCAGGTTTAGAGACGAGCATCATAGCAACAAAGAGCCAATCAGGAGCCAGGCTGTTCAAGGCAACACTGTCAATCAAACTTGTTGCTAACGGGAGCGACGTAAGGAAAACAAGGCAGCTTATTTGTCTGTTATTAATGTTCATGTTGATTTACAGACACAGACGTGAAATAAAAAACCCAGGATCATGTAGAGGGTTAATACGAACATTTAAGACCAACATGAGTCTGAAGCAGCAGGGACAGAGAGAGAGACAGTTTTTCAGTGTAAAGTGAATTGGAGCTGATGGAGCAGGAAGCACAGTCCACGACATTTGGAACAGTGTTTGTGTGAATGGATGAGTGGTTCCTTAGTTTCTGTATAGATAGATAAGATCACTTTTTTTTAATAATTATTCCTGACCACCCATGCAGAGATCTGAGCTGTGAGGATGGGGGTGGCTAATGTCTCCTCCACCCATTCGACTGAGGAAATGGCCCTAGAATACACTGTAGGCAAAAGAAAGATAATACTCAGAGAAAACACAATGGCTCAGTGTCTTTCTGGCTGCCTCAATAGCTTCTGACAGTGATAAATTGGTTCCAAACAGATGAGGTGGTGGTGTGTGCCAGCGGCGTCCGCTGTGGTCACTGTTCAGCACAACCTGTGTAAGATAATGACACATAATTAACTCAGGATCAGGGAAATCACTGTTGGCATGAACCAGTCTCTTCAAACCTTTTGTGCAACATGAGACAGGTGAGCATGGCACTTTATAAAACGATTCACCACAAAGAGACGCTGAAAAAACAGGTGGTGAGGGGGAGGGGCTATCAAGTGTCGGCCAATTAGGTGAAAAGAAAAACCTGCTCTTATAATATCATGATAATGGTGTATAATATTTTAAATTCACTAAAGAACTACAAAAGAGGAATGTCATCCATCTTCTTTGGGTTATAGACACCTGGAGACTTACCCACAGACTGTAAAGTTCTAACGCTGTTCCCTCCTCAGACACAGACCTGGAGTCGTGTTTTGTTTCATTCACATGTTTGAGTAACACTTTATTATTAGTCTGTAACATCTACAAAACTCAGAATGCTCTGTTCCACCTTGTGATGTCATCAAGTGGGAGTTTTCAAGTGAACAGCTCCTTTTACCTTTAGTTCAGTCGAGTTAGTTCAGTTCCAGTTCTGGATGAGAACCCTGACTGCTCTTAACGCCTTGTCTGTGTCCTCAGGTCTCTGTGTGCTGCAGTCAACACTTATTATCTGGCCTGTGCCTCGTGCCCTCCCACCTGCTCCTACGTCCTGTTCAGCAACAAGATCGTCCTCCTCATGGACCTGCTCCTGCACCAGCTCACGGTACGATCAGGAAGTGACGCCAAGATTTAACATTTTATTGTCATAGAAAACAACAAATTTACATGCAGAGCGGGTTGTCCAAACTAAAGCCCAGACACGGCTCTGATGCCTCCTGCTAAACTGGCCCAGATTTAAGGAGTTCTGCCTTTATAACCTCATTAACATCTAGTGTTGAGATGCAAACCTCAGATTTGTGTTTTATTAAAGGTTCACCGGCTCTTTGAGTGATTTTTAGGTGGAAAGCGTTAAAATAAAAATATAATACATATACAAATGTGACTTTTTACCATGTATGAAATGTTAATATAAAACACTCTAGTAGAGACTTTTAAATTGACTTTACAACTAATGGTTTGTGTTGTTTTTTTAAATATATTTAATACGTTTGTTGTGTGTTTTAGCTCTTTGTTCCAGACGAGGATAAGTCCATCTTCGGGCGCACTGTAAACAAACTGCTGTTTGAAGGTTTGACCACAGGTCTGCTGCAGACTATTTCTTCCATCCTCTCGTCCCTTTGGCCTCCTTTTAATGAAAGTGGGGAAAGAATTTCCTCTCCAGACACTAAAAATAAGAACTGTGCCACAGACGCCTTCAACACTCGCACCCAGGACCTCATCAGGTCAGAATCTTCACCAGAATGTTACGATAATCCCGTGTACTTTTCTTCTTGAGAAAGACGCTGTGTTCTCTCCGTTTCAGCTACGTGGTCAACGTGGGTTTAATCGATAAACTGTACGGCGTCTTCTTGTCTGTCCAAAGTCCCGTCGACGATTGTCCTAAAATGTCTTCATTCCTCCGAGAAGCGTCGGCTCTGCTCCACAACATTTGTAAACTGTGCTTCATGGTAACTGGACGGTGAGTAGCTCTGCCTGTGTCCAGTCTGTACACTGTTAATATAAAGGACAGAGCTAAACCTGTTAGCCGCCGTGTTCCAAACAGGAAGTGATTATGTCGCACTTCCTGCTCCATTGACTCTGGCTCCAGTTCACTTTACACTGAAAAACTGTCTCTCTCTCTGTAGCTGCTGCTTCAGACTCATGTTGGTCTTAAATGTTCGTATTAACCCTCTACATGATCCTGGGGTTTTTATTTCACGTCTGTGTCTGTAAATCAACATATGAACATTAATAACAGACACATCAGGTCCTTCTTTCTACAGCTAGCATTAGCAACAGGTTTGCCAAACGGTTGTTTATAACAAAAGAGGGAGTTAAAATCTGTCAACTGGACAAATCGTTGTAGGAGTGAAGACGTTTCGCTGCTCGTCCAATGAACAGCGAAACGTCTGCGCCTGGACTGAGGGTTTACACAGTCAAACAGTGGTTTGACTCCCTGCTAAACCAGCGGTGTGGGCGGAAACAGCCTCGCTCCTGATTGGCCCTTTGTTGCTATGGTACTCGTGGTCTCTTTTCCTGCTCGAGCCTCGATGAGCTTCATCTGGAGCTGAAGCTGTGGAGACGTCTCACTCAGTCACTCCTTTATAGTCTGTGGTTATATCAGGATAAGTTTTGTGTATTTATTGACCTAAACACTGTGATTTTGACTTTTCAGCGCTGCCAGTATATTTGACAACAAGCGTCAGGACCCGAGTGGCCTGAGCAGCCTCCTGCAGAGCACAGACCTGGTGGGCGTGGTCCACACTCTCTACTCCATCCTGCTGCACACGTTCCCCGAGTCCTCGTCCCACTGTCAGGAGCCGTACAGCTCCGGGGTCATACAGGTGGCTCTGAACGGCATCCGCTTCCTCAACAGCTTTGCCCTGCTCGACCTGCCGGCCTTCCAAGTGAGTATCAGAAACACACAGTCCAGATGAAGGCGCAAATGTTCAAGTTTTTCACAAGTTTAGTTTTTTTATGTGTTTATTATTGCATATTTTATAGACTTTCTTCTAAAAGAAACCAAACAATTCTTATACTATTATTATACTAATGATAAACAAACAAAACTTTTACATTCTGTAGATTCTGTGATATCGATACTTAGTGATGTCATGGAGTGTTCTACATGTAGGTCTATGGTGGAATGTTCAGCAGTTGCCATGGTGACACAATGCACACATTAGCAAACAGACAAAAAAAAGTTATAAGATAGTTTCAACTCAGAACACACAGATTTAAAGAGAATTTTCATTTTCCTGCGGTCAGTCCGAGCTCATGGTCCTGAGTTTGATTTCACACAGAAAGTTGAGAGTGACTCACTGAAAAACTGTTGGCTGATGCTAATGCTGATGCTAATGCTGATGCTAATGCTAATGCTGATGCTAATGCTAATGCTAATGCTAGCTTGTGACTGTGATGTTATGTGTGAGAGACGTGTTTAAAAGCACAAATCCGCTCACCTCTTGTAGCTCCAGGTCGGCTCTTTCTGCTCAGATAAGTCTAACGTGAGTCACAGAGCTCGAGACAGAGTAGTGCGTTCAGTTAGCATCACACCCCCAGAGAATCTGATGACATGAGCTGCAAAGTGTCAATAAAAGTATCACTTGAACGGTTTTCTTCCAGCTCGTGTTTAGGACTGAGGGGCCTCTGTGGTTTCATGGAGTTCTTCGGAGCAGAGGGCGGGTCTCTCGTTCCGTTGGTCCAGTTTGTGTTTTGGCCTGAAGGGGCAGTAGTGAGCCTGGGCCTGTGTGGTCTCGTTTATTAACATGAAGCTCTTCAGTCCATTCTAGGAGCGGAGGGCTTGTCTCTGGCGTTCCGTTACGTGGCCAGTTCCCTGCTGTGGTACTGCAGCCAGCACTCGTCCCAGGCTCTTCTGCACGACGTCATCATCTGTGTGGGCTACTTCACCGTCAATCACCCCGACAACCAGGTACGCTCATCACACACCCTGAAAACAACCAGGTACGCTCATCACACACCCTGAAAACAACCAGGTACGCTCATCACACACCCTGAAAACAACCAGGTACGCTCATCACACACACCCTGAAAACAACCAGGTACGCTCATCACACACCCTGAAAACACCCAGGTACGCTCATCACACACCCTGAAAACAACCAGGTACGCTCATCACACACCTGAAAACACCAGGTACGCTCATCACGAAACAACCAGGTACGCTCATCACACACCCTGAAAACAACCAGGTACGCTCATCACACACCCTGAAAACAACCAGGTACGCTCATCACACACCCTGAGAACAACCAGGTACACTCATCAGACACCCTGAAAACAACCAGGTACGCTCATCACACACCCTGAAAACAACCAGGTACGCTCATCACACACCCTGAAAACAACCAGGTACGCTCATCACACACCCTGAAAACAACCAGGTACGCTCATCACACACCCTGAAAACAACCAGGTACGCTCATCACACACCCTGAGAACAACCAGGTACGCCGCTCATCTCAAACCCTTAAACAACTGTACTTTGGTCCTTCTGTCTGATCTCATCAGTCACATGAGTTTTTGTATTTATGATTTACGCTTTATTACTTTCGGATGTTTATTTATTAAAGGACGACAGATGGAAAATAGCATTTTGCTAAATCTGGTGCAGCCATCTTTTTAATGTATCTGCACATTGTCCTTCAAATAAATAAATAAATAAAATAAATTATCTGATCTGTTTCCTCGTCACACGCAGACCTGGAGTTTGTTTTGTTTCATTCACATGTTTAACACAAACCTGCAGATTTAGGCTGAGTTCTTCTCTCAAACTGAAAACACTCTGTTCCACCTTGTGATGTCATCATGTGGTGATACAGGAAGTGCTCCACTGTGTTTTTAAACTCCACCTTCACTAGAATCATCTGGATCATTTCAGTCCTGGAGTCACTTATCTCGACTGAACTAAAGGTAAAAGGAGCTGTTAAAACTACCACTTGATGACATCACAAGGTGGAACAGAGCATTTTGATCTTTGGAGATGTGACAGACTCATAATAAAGTGTGACTCAAACATGTGAATGAAACTAAACACAGCTCCAGTGTGTTTTTGAGGAGGAAACAGAACATGGATTAAAGCTACAAGAGTCAGTTTTGTATATTATCGGCCCTAAAAAAAAACATAGATAGGTAAACATACATTCACAAAATGGATAACTGTCCCAGGGCCTCCCTCTGTGTGACCCTCTGCCCCCTCTCCAGGTGTAGGGCCCCTGTGGAGCAGGAGGGCCCCTCTGGCCCCTGTGGCCCCTCTGGAGGTGTTGTTGTCGCTGACAGTGGCTGGTGTTTGGTTTGTCTTGCTCAGACTTGCAGACCTAAGCTCTGGGACTCACTTTAATCACGGTGAATCATTTTAGGTGATGAGATTTGGGATCTGTGACCTGTCTGACCTTGAGCTGTTGTTTGGAGCTGCTGACAGGTTAAACCTTTTCAATTCCTGTTTGTATTTTAAATCTGCAAGTTATTTGACACTGTGGAAATGTTAAGAAACCAATTTTCTGAAGCATTCGCCTCATGCACGCAACATGTGCTAACAGCTAACAGCTAGCACTTTAGTCCTTCGATCTTAAAAGTGACTTAAGTTTTTGCAGTTTGTCTGATTCTTACAGCGACAGTTAATTTCTTTGTAATAATTTTAATCCTTGTAGTACAGTTCACTGGACGACCTCAGTGTGAGCAGTTTGGAGTTAAAAGTCTGGAGTTTCTTTATATTTACTTTATGTCGACTTCTACATCTTATAAACACACAGAAAACATCAGATATGAGTCAGATGGAATTATCCTATAAAGAAAAGTTAAATAACTCCTCTGAACATGTCTCTGATGTTCAGATCGTCCTCGTCTCAAACTCTCGTCCTTCAGCTTCATCGAGTCCCTCAAACGTTTTCACTTCAGCCTCAACGTCAAAAGAAAAAACAGGTTCAAAGCAGATTTTTAAAACTATTTAATCTAAAACAAGTTTGGAGTTACCCTGAGTTTATATTTTGTCACGTTCCATTTCTGCTCATAGATCTGATGCTTCAGTGAGAATCTCAGTGTAAATAATCCTGGAAATAAAGAAAAATACATGAAACAGTCGATTCAAACCACAGACTGTTTTTATATAAACAGAGCTAAACCTGCAACCGCCGCGTTACAAACAGGAAGTGATCATGTCGCACTTCCTGCTCCATCAACTCATCAAACCTGTGTCTCTCTCTGTCCCTGCGTCTGTCAGACTCATGTTGGTCTTAAATGTTCGTATTAACCCTCTACATGATCCTGGGGTTTTTATTTCACGTCTGTGTCTGTAAATCAACATATGAACATTAATAACAGACACATCAGGTCCTTCTTTCCCCGACGTCGCTCCTGTTAGCGTTAGCAACAGGTTTGATTGACAGTGTTGCTAAGCGTCCGCTCCCTGTTAAAACAGTGGTGTGGGCTGAAGGGGTGTTCAGCATCCTGGCTCCTGATTGGCTCTTTGTTGCTATGATACTTGTGGTTTCTGCTTTAGCCTCGATGAGCTTCACTTGGAGCTGAAGCTGTGGAGACGTCTCTCTCCTCTTCTTCGTTCAGTCTGTCTAAACTGTGTAAACCTCTGACTGGTTGTGTATAAATGTTTGCATATTTAACGATGAGAGTGGTGCGTTCCAGGGGATGGTCCAGTCGGGTCGCCAGCCCAGCGTCCTGCAGAGACTTTGTCAGTTGCCGTTTCAGTACTTCAGTCACCCCGGCCTCATCCGCGTCCTCTTCCCCTCGCTCATCTCCGCCTGCTACAACAACGCTCACAACAAGGTCATCCTCCAGCACGAGATGAGCTGCGTGCTGCTGGCCACGTTTATACAGGTGAGACGTCCACAAAACGGTGTTCACGGGGGGTGATGCTAACTGGAGGCACTGCTCTGTTTGAAGCTCTATTAGACTTTAGGCCTTATTTTAACACAATCACAAAGAGCTACAACAGGTGATTTTTACTGTTAAACAAGTCTCTCCCACGTAAAATTACAGTACACTAGCATTAGCATTAGCATTAGCCTACAGTTTTTGTGTAAAATCAAACTGTTAAACAGGACCATGAGCTCAGGCTCCTGAACATGTCTCTTTAAATCAATTTTTTCTCGAGTTTTCAGACGATCTTAAAACTTTTTTTTGACGTGTGCGTTGTGTCTCCATGGTAACGGCTGAACATTCTACCATAGACACACATGTAAAGCAGCAATAGACAACATAGGTCTAATTAACCCTGAGCAGAACCACCGGAGCCATGTGACTGACAGGCGGATTAACCAATCAGGTCCATTCAGGTAAAAACAAACATGTAAAAAAGGGAAAAGAACAACATAAATAAACAGATTTTAGCAGAAGCACCAAACTTATTTATCGCAGGTCAAATAGGTTCTGTAGTTTGTTCTAAATGTTGTAGACGTGTTCTGCATTTGAGAAACACGTGATAGAAATGATCGACTGTGTTTGGACCGTCTCGTGTGGACAGAGGATGTTCAGACTCTGTTGTTGCTTTTTCACATTTTAGATGTCGTATTTTGAAGAGAAAATGTGTTTATTTCTCATATAAACTCAGACGTGACTCTTTGTAAAAGTTCAGAATGTCGTGTCTGTTTGACCTTTGCTCTCGTATCGTGTAGAATTTGGTGCTTTCATTGTTGATTCTGCAAAAATCTGCTGTTTCTTCATCATTTCTGTTGTTTTTTTCCCTTTTGTAGCAGCCATGTTTGTTTTTGACACAAACGGACCACGCCTCTCTCTGATTGGTTAATCCACCTGTCAATCACACAGCTCCAGATCCACTCGTCTCTAAAGTTTGTAGAAGCGTTTGGTTCTGGAGGGACAGACGACGTGTTTCTGAGTCTGTGGAGGATCAAACTGCTCCAGAGACATAAATGAGTCAAAAGAAACACATTTGGTCTGTTCTTCAGAGTCTGACACTGAGCGACATTTGTCAAGTAAAAATCAATAAAAAACATTCATATTTAATACAAACGGGAGGCGTCTGAAGTTCATGTTTTTAAGATGCTGATTTTTGTTCTGGAGTCGGATCAGGAGCAGAAACGTTGAACATTTGTGCGTTTTCCTTTTAGATTTCACATGGAACATGTCACTGAACAGGAAAAAGTGTCTCGTCCCGTCTGGGAGCGTGACATCACTTTGGAGATGTTTGTGGATATTTTGGAGAGATGTTTTGTGCCTCAGATGTTTGTCTTAAACAGAAGAGAACGAGCCTCGTCTGGTTCTTTTTCTCTCTGTGTTTCTAAAGGCAGTTGTTCAGATTGATCTTAATCAGACTTGTTCTGTTGGACTCAGTGTGTTTTTAGCTCCTTTAATCACGTCTGTTTGGCTCCGTCTCATGAATCAGGACAGAGCTGGATTTGTCGTGTTTCGCTGCAGCAGAGACTCATCGATGCTTCAGTCACATCTGTATCTTTGGCTTTAGTTCAGTCATGTCCAGTATCTTTGTTCCAGACACGACGTGTTTAACACAGAACCACAGAACCATGACACACGAGAAGGACGAGTTCATTTAAAAAGACGCCTCTTTAATCAACGTGTGACATACAGAAATACAACATGATTCAAACTGTTAGAACCACTGAGAACAACACAACAAATCCAAAGAATATATCTCGTCTGCCTTTGGAAGGACATTTCAAAAGTGGAAAGAGACTTTATGGACACTGTTTGACCCGTGTTTGGTGTTTGTTTCGTCTGTTCTTCAGGACTGTGCTGCAAATGAGAAAGATTCTGACAAGACGAAGGCGACGGGTGAGTCACGAGAAAGAGCCGGATCCCACTGTTTAAAAGAATCAAATCTTTTTCTTTATTATGTTTTTACTGATTAACACTGAACCGGAGCAGAGCAGGAGACGACAGTGAGACAAAACATTCTTTAATATCAGTTAATTTATTTTTTTATACTTTAAAAATGTGAAATGATTAAAAAAAAACACACATTTTTAAAGGATGTGTTTTATCACAGCAGGACAAGTCTGTTTTGTCCATTTCTCTGGACAGTTCCTCGTCCGTGACTCATTTCAAACGTCTCGATCATGTTTTTATTCCTTTACATATGTCGTATTTCTGGTTTATACCTTTTTTCATAATGACCCTAATCGTATCTTCACCACGTGGACATGTTCTCCTCAGAGACGTTCCTCTGGTTCAGAACCGGGTCTGGAGCTTCATTGTCCCGTGTCCCAAAACGGTTTTTGGGCTTAACCCAAACGCTTTGTCACTTTCTCTCACTTTCTTTCACTTTGTCTCACTTTATCTCACTTTGTCTCACTTTCTTTCACTTTGTCTCACTTTATCTCACTTTGTCTCACTTTCTTTCACTTTCTCACTTTGTCTCACTTTCTTTCACTTTCTCTCACTTTCTCACTCACTTTCTTTCACTTTCTCACTTTGTCTCACTTTCTTTCACTTTCTCTCACTTTCTTCACTTCTTTCTTTCTCTCACTTTCTTTCACTTCTCTCACTTTCTTTCTCACTCTCACACTTTCACTTTCTTTCACTCTCTCACTTCCTTTCTCTCACTTTCTCTCACTTTCTCTCACTTTTTCTCACTTTCTCTCACTTTCTCACTTTCTTCTCACTTTTTCATTTTCTCTCACTTTCTCACTTTGTCTCACTTTTTCTCACTTTTTCTCACTTTTCTCACTTTTTTCTCACTTTCTCTCACTTTTTTCACTTTCTCTCACTTTCTCACTTTCTTTCACTTTCTCTCACTTTCTCTCACTTTCTTCTCACTCACTTTCTTTCACTTTCTCACTTTGTCTCACTTTCTTTCACTTTCTCTCACTTTTTCCCTTTGTCTCACTTTCTTTCACTTTCTTTCACTTTTCTCACTTTCTTTTTTCACTTTCTCTCACTTTTTCTCACTTCTTCTCACTTTCTTTCACTTTCTTTCACTTTTCTCACTTTGTCTCACTTTCTTTCACTTTCTCTTCTTCACTTTTCTTCTCACTTTCTCTCACTTTCTTTCACTTCTCACTTCTCTCTTTCTTTTTCACTTTTCTCACTTTTTCTTCTCACTTTCTCTCACTTTCTCTCACTTTCTCTCACTTTCTCTCACTTTCTCTCACACTTTCTTTCTTTCTTTTTCTCACTTTCTCTCACTTTCTCTCACTTTTTTCTCACTTTCTTTCACTTTCTCTCACTTTCTTTCACTTTCTCTCACTTTCTTTCACACTCTCACTTTCTCTCACTTTCTCTCACTTTCTCTCACTTTCTTTCACTTTCTCTCACTTTCTTTCACTTTCTTGTTCTTTCCTCACTCTCACTTTCACTCACTTTCTCTCACTTTCTCTCCTTTTTCTCACTTTCTCTCACTTTCTCTCACTTTTTCTCACTTTCTCACTTTCTCTCACTTTCTCACTTTCTCTCACTTTCTCACTTTCTTTCACTTTCTCACTTCCTCTCACTTTCTTTCACTCTCTCACTTTCTCTCACTTTCTCACTTTCTTTCACTTTCTCACTTTCTCACTTTCTCTCACTTTCTCACTTTCTCTCACTTTCTTTCACTTTTTCTCACTTTCTCACTTTCTTTCACTTTCTCTCACTTTCTCTCACTTTCTCTCACTTTCTCTCACTTTCTCACTTTCTCTCACTTTCTTTCACTCTTTCACTTTCTCTCACTTTCTTTCACTTTCTCTCACTTTTTCTCACTTTCTCACTTTCTCTCACTTTCTTTCACTTTCTCTCACTTTTTCTCACTTTCTCTCACTTTCTCTCACTTTCTCTCACTTTTTCTCACTTTCTCACTTTCTCACTTTTTCTCACTTTCTCTCACTTTCTCACTTTCTCTCACTTTCTCTCACTTTCTCTCACTTTCTCTCACTTTCTCTCACTTTCTCTCACTTTCTTTCTTCTCTTCTTTCTCTCTCTTTCACTTTCTCTCACTTTCTTTCACTTTCTCACTTTGTCTCACTTTCTTTCGCTTTCTCTCACTTTTTCCTTTTGTCTCACTTTCTTTCACTTTCTCACTTTCTCTCACTTTTTCTCACACTTTCTCTCACTTTTTTCTCACTTTCTCTCACTTTCTCACTTTCGTTCACTTTCTCTCTCTTTCACTTTCTCTCACTTTCTTTCACTTTCTCACTTTGTCTCACTTTCTTTCGCTTTCTCTCACTTTTTCCTTTTGTCTCACTTTCTTTCACTTTCTTTCACTTTCTCACTTTCTCTCACTTTCTCTCACTTTCTCTCACTTTCTCTCACTTTCTTTCACTTTCTCTCACTTTCTCACTTTCTCTCACTTTTTCTCACTTTCTCACTTTCTTTCACTTTCTCACTTTCTCTCACTTTCTTTCACTTTTCTCACTTTCTCACTTTCTTTCACTTTCTCTCACTTTCTCTCACTTTCTCTCACTTTCTTTCACTTTCTCACTTTTTCTCACTTTCTCTCACTTCTCTCACTTTCTCACTTTCTCTCACTTTCTCTCACTTTCTTTCACTTTCTCACTTCTCTCTCACTTTCTTTCACTTCTCTCACTTTCTCTCACTCACTTCTCTCACTTTTTCTCACTTTCTCTCACTTTCTCACTTTCTCTCACTTTCTCTCACTTTCTCACTTTCTCTCACTTTCTTTCACTTTCTCTTTCTTCTCTCACTTTCTCACTTCTCACTTTCTTCTCACTTTCTCTCACTTTCTCTCACTTTCTCTCACTTTCTCTCACTTTTCTCACTCTCACTTTTTCTCACTTCACTTCTCACTTTCTCTCACTTTCTCTCTCACTTTTCTTTCACTCTCTCACTTTCTCTCTCACTTTCTCTCACTTTCTCCTCACTTTCTTTCACTTTTCTCACTTTCTCTCACTTTCTCACTTTCTCTCACTTTCTCCACTTTCTCACTTTCTTTCACTTTCTCACTTTCTCTCACTTTCTCTCACTTTCTCACTTTCTTTCACTTTCTTTCACTTTTCTCACTTTTTTCTCACTTTCTCACTTTCTTTTCACTTTCACTTTTTCTCACTTTCTTTCACTTTCTTTCACTTTCTCACTTTCTCTCACTTTTTCCACTTTCTTTTCACTTTCTCACTTTCACTTTCTCACTTTCTTTCACTCACTTTTCTCCTTTCTTTCTCACTTTTCTCTCACTTTCTCTCACTTTCTCTCACTTCTCTCCACTTTCTCTCACTTTTTTTTTTCACTTTTTTCACTTTCTTTCACTTTCTCTTTCTCACTTCTCTCACTTTCTCTCACTTTCTCTCACTTTCTTTTTTTTTCCTCACTTTTCTCTCACTTCTCTCTTTCTCCTCTCACTCACTTTTCTCACTTCTCTCACTCTTTCTCACTTTCTCTCACTTTCTCTCACTTTTTCTCACTTTCTCTCACTTCTCACTTTCTCACTTTCTCTCACTTTCTCTCACTTTTTCTCTCACTGTTCTCTTTTTTTCACTTTCTCACTTTCTCTCACTCTCTCTCACTTTTTCACTTTCTCTCACTTTTCTCACTTTCTCTCACTTTCTTTCACTTTCTCACTTTTCTCACTTTCTCTCACTTTCTTTCACTTTCTCTCACTTTCTCACTTTTTCTCACTTTCTCACTTTCTCTCACTTTCTCTCACTTTTTCTCACTTTCTCTCACTTTCTCACTTTCTCTCACTTTCTCACTTTCTCTCACTTTCTCTCACTTTCTCTCACTTTTCTCTCACTTCTCTCACTTTCTCACTTTCTCACTTTCTCTCACTTTCTCTCACTTTCTCACTTTCTTTCACTTTCTCTCACTTTCTCTCACTTTTTCTCACTTTCTCTCACTTTCTCTCACTTTCTCTCACTTTCTTTCACTTTCTCTCACTTTCTCACTTTTTCTCACTTTCTCACTTTCTCTCACTTTTTCTCACTTTCTCTCACTTTTTCTCACTTTCTCTCACTTTCTCACTTTTTCTCACTCTCTCACTTTTTCTCACTCTCTCACTTTCTCTCACTTTCTCACTTTCTCTCACTTTCTCTCACTTTCTCTCACTTTCTCTCACTTTTTCTCACTTTCTCACTTTCTCTCAGGGCTGAACTCCAGACATTTATTTACTTGTTATTCCATGTTTTTTTTCCAGGTCCCTCCAAACTCTGGATGTTGTTTTGTTTGTTTTTTGTCGCTGGTTAGTTTTAAAATGATGATTATTATTATTAAAATAAAGTTTTTGGTTTGATTCTGAGTCGTTCCTCAGGGTAAACTCACGGTACAAACTCCTGAGCCTCTGGAGGTTTCTCTCTGATCCGTTTGTAGATAAAATGAGTTTTCACTTTGGATTCTGTCTTATAAATAAATATTTTTTAAAAGTCTCATGAACGGCTCTTTGAAACAAACTTAAACGAAAGATTCGGATCTCACAAAGGAGCCGAAAGTCCCGTCTGTAGATGAGTTTAAGACGGAGTCAGACGTCGGTGTTTTGTGTTTAGATCCAGTTTGAGACGTGAAACGAGGATCATTCTGTAAATCGTTTATATCTGAGCCGTATAAGTTTGGATTAATAACTCGACACATTTCAGATGCAAACTGACAATTGGACTTGGAAAAGTAAAAGTATTTTATTTTTGTGTCAGGTTTATTTTTAACACGAAACAAAAATATACAAATAAAAACAGAGAAAAAAACTCAAAATCTCCACATTTATAAAACTCAAAATCTGTGACAAATACTTTTTACTCTTTAAGTACTTTTTTAAACAGTACTTTAATATTACTTAATACTGGATTTTTCATGTGATACTTGGGTATTTTTGCTGCAGTATCTGTACTTTTAAGTAACGCACTCGTTAATTCTGCTGTTTTTGAACAATATTGTAGATTTATATTAGTTTCTGTGTTTTAAATCTGCTCTCGGGTTTTTGTGTCAGTGAGAAAATGAGTTTTAATATTATTGTTTGTATTTCTTGAGTGATATTTGGAGTTTGAACCTCGATCTCGTGTTTCAGTTCCTCCGGTGCCGGACTTTGGGGAGCTGTCTGTTCGTTTTCCCAGAGATCAGTGGGACTCTGCGCTCAAGTTCTTCCTGCAGAAGGAGGCGTCATAAACACTTCTCATTTTGGATTCAGTTTTGCCTTTGCACACGCTCGACTCATCCTCACGCTGTTCAATCTTTATATTGGTTATTGTTTATAGTTTAAGGTGTTTTATTAATATATAAGATTAAATGTGTGAATAATCCCGTAACGGTGAATGTTTTTGTTTGTTCTGTTGGGAAAATCCTCGTACTTGTGTTTTCTCATGTTCTGTTCCATTTTGTTTTTTGGCTGCACTAAATAAATGTTTATTTATTGGTTTATTTGATCTTCTTATCCTCGTTTTTGTTCACGACTGACTTAGTTTCATATATACTAGTCAAATAAATAAGAAACCATGAATTTTCTAAGGATTTATGTTTCTTCAGCAGAAAAACGATCAAACATTGGCCAAAACATGATTAGTGTTTGATTTTATAATTTCACAACAGAAACATCTTATATTCATCATTAGTGTTTTAAGCTGCGGTAGAAGGAAACGAAGTAAAAGTATTAAAAGAATTAAAAGTACTGTACTCACAAAAATCAAAGGTCAAAACCAGACTCAGAGAGACTGATCCTGCATCTGTCTCCAGGAGGTTAGACGACTGTAACGTCTCACTGGCCTCTGCAAACGAGACAGAACAGAACATCCAGAACACTGCTGCCAGAGTCTGACTACAACCAGGAAGTACTTCACACATGTGTGTATGTGTCAGGTGAAGTACTTCACACATGTGTCTGTGTCAGGTGAAGTACTTCACACATGTGTCCTGTGTCAGGTGAAGTACTTCACACATGTGTCTGTGTCAGGTGAAGTAAGTACACACATGTGTCTGTGTCAGGTGAAGTACTTCACACATGTGTCTGTGTCAGATGAAGTACTTCACACATGTGTCCTGTGTCAGGTGAAGTACTTCACACATGTGTCTGTGTCTCTGTGTGAACAAGTCTCTCCATGAACCAAAGAACATCTCCCACATGTGAGAGCCACAAGAACATCTCACACTCTGAGGACTTCAGGGACTGAGTCTGGTTCAGACCTGGTTCAGTCCTGGTTTAGACCTGGTTTAGTCCTGCTTTAGTCCTGCTTTAGTCCAGATGGTTTAGTCACCTGGTTTAGACCTGGTTCAGTCCTGGTCCTTAGTCCTGCTTTAGTCCCTGCTTTAGTCCTGCTTTAGTCCCTGGTTTAGTCCTGGTTTTAATCCTGGTTTAGACCTGGTTTAGTCCTGGTTTAGACCTGGTTTAGTCCTGATGTAGACCTCGTGTAGTCCTGGTTTAGTCCTGGTTTTAATCCTGGTTTAGACCTGGTTTAGTCCTGCTTTAGTCCCTGCTTTAGTCCTGCTTTAGTCTCTGGTTTAGTCCTGGTTTAGTCCTGGTTTAGACCTGGTTTAGTCCTGGTTTAGACCTGGTTTGGTCCCTGGTTTAGTCCTGGTTTAGACCTGGTTTAGTCCTGGTTTAGTCCTGGTTCAGTCCTGGTTCAGTCCTGGTTTAGTCCTGGTCCAGACTCAGGACTAAACCTGTTGAATTGAGTTTTGTTTGTCTCTTCCTGAAGATGTCACAGTCTCGACTCTTGTTTAAATCCAGCCTCTGTTCAGTTTATCTGTGATTTAAAGAGTTTTATTTTTGCCTTTTCTCTTTTTGTGTGATTTTAATGTCATGTCTTTCTTATTCTGTAAAACACTTTGAGTTACTTTGTGTGACAATTGTGCCGTAAAAATAAACTTGCGTTACCTACTGTACTTAAGTAAACATTTGAGGTTTTACAGTGTGTACTTTTTACTTTTACCCGAGTACATTTGAGAGCAGTATCTGTACTTTTACTCCACTACATTTATTAACAGGACTGAGAAGTAAAAGTATTTTTATTGTGTGAGAGCTGCTGAAAAGTCTGAGGTTTATTTTTAACACATTCAGAATTTGAACAAAACAAAAATATCAAAACAAAAACAGATGGATTCAGTCGTTTGAGTTGAACAAAATTCAGCTCAAATCTTTATCAAAATCACCACATTTGAAGTTTTATAAGACTCAAGATCTGTGAGAAAAACCTTCACTTTTACTCTTTAAGTACATTTAAACAGGTACTTTAATACTTTTACTGAAGTAGATTTTCTCATGTGATACTTTTACTTGAGTATTTTTAGTTCCTGTATCTGTACTTTTAAGTAACAAAACTGAACTTTCTCCGCTGACATTAAGATTAAAAAGAGTTATAAACATTTTGTTCTTTTTCTTGTTCTTTTTGGAACATTTTTCTTTGTGTTCACATTTAGATTTATTTAGGTCAGATAAATAAAGACAAGATAAAACTTTAGATTTGATTTTTTACACAGGAGCAATGCAAAAAATAAAAGTGAGTGTGAAATGTTTCCTGGAATAAAAGAGAAAAAATGGAGTCAACAGTTTGAATTTGAATTAGATCAATGGATGATTTTAGATTTTATTTTGACCCAGATGAAGTTAAATTTACAGCAGATTAACTCTGGACTGAAACATGAACCAAACTCATCAGTTTCTTATTGAATCGTTAATTAATAAATATTTATAACATTTACGCTGTTTTTTAATGTTCACATCTCCACGAAAATACACAGAAAATACACAGAAATTACACAGAAAATACACAGAAAATACACAGAAATTACACCAGGAAGTTCGGTTTTAGTCCAAAGTGTCTCACGTGGACCATGACACAGTGGGCCATGACACACTGGGCCATGACACACTGGGCCATGACACACTGGGGACCACCATGACACACTGGGCCATGACACACTGCCATGCACACTGGGCCATGACACACTGGGCCATGACACACTGGGCCATGACACACTGGGCCATGACACACTGGGCCATGACACACTGGGCCCATGACACACTGGGCCATGACACCATGGGCCACACTGGGCCATGACACCCTGGGCCATGACACACTGGGCCATGACACACTGGGCCATGACACACTGGGCCATGACACACTGGGCCATGACACACTGGGCCATGACACACTGGGCCATGACACAGTGGGCCATGACACACTGGGCCATGACACACTGGGCCATGACACACTGGGCCATGGGCCATGACACCCTGGGCCATGACACCCTGGGCCATGACACACTGGGCCAAGACACTGGGCCATGACAGTGGGCTGACACAGTGGGCCATGACACACTGGGCCATGACACACTGGGCCATGACACACACTGGGCCACTGGGCCATGACACACTGGGGCACATGGGCCATGACACACTGGGCCATGACACCTGGGCTGGGCACTGGGCCATGACACCCTGGGCCATGACACCCTGGGCCAAGACACCCTGGGCCAAGACACCCTGGGCCATGACACACTGGGCCATGACACCCTGGGCCAAGGCGCCTCACGTTTCTCCAGGACTGAGGACCAGGCTGTGTGTGTCTGAACAAAGAGACACGTCACTGCCCGACGAGCTGCTCTGGGAGTCGGACACCTGAAAAAAGACAGAGAGAAAACGTGTGTGAACGTGTGGATGTGTGTGTGTGTGTGTGTGGATGTGTGGTGTGTGTGTGGGTGTGTGTGGATGTGTGTGTGGGTGTGGTGTGGATGTGTGTGTAAATGTGTGGATGTGTGTGAATGTCTGTGTGTGTGTGTGTGTGTGTGTGTGTGTGTGTGTGTGTGGTGTAAATGTGTGGATGTGTGTGTGTGTGTGTGTGTGTGTGTGTGTGTGTGTGTGTGTGGATGTGTGTGTGTAAATGTGTGGATGTGTGTGAATGTGTGTGTGGTGTGTGTGTGTGGTGTGTGTGTGGGGATGTGTGGATGTGTGTGGATGTGTGTGTGTGTGTGTGGATGTGTGGATGTGTGTGTGTGGATGTGTGTGGGTGTGTGGATGTGTGTGGATGTGTGTGTGTGGATGTGTGATGTGGGTGTGTGTGGATGTGTGGTGTGTGTGTGGTGTGTGTGGTGTGTGTGGATGTGTGTGTGTGTGTGTGTGGATGTGTGTGTGTGTGTGTGTGTGGGGTGTGGATGTGTGGATGTGTGAATGGGTGTGGGTGTGTGTGTGTGGTGTGTGTGGGATGTGTGTGGATGTGTGTGTGTGTGTGTGTGTGTGTGGATGTGTGTGTGTGGATGTGTGTGTGGGTGTGTGGATGTGTGGATGTGTGTGTGAATGTGTGTGTGTGTGTGTGTGTGTGGATGTGTGTGATGTGTGTGGATGTGTGTGGATGTGTGTGTGTGGATGTGTGTGGATGTGTGTGGTGTGGTGTGTGTGTGTGGTGTGTGTGTGTGTGTGTGTGTGTGTGGTGTGTGTGTGTGTGTGTGTGTGTGTGGTGTGGATGTGTGTGTGTGTGTGTGGTGTGTGGATGTGGTGTGTGGATGTGTGTGTGGATGTGTGTGTGTGGATGTGTGTGGATGTGTGTGGGTGTGTGTGGATGTGTGTGGATGTGTGTGGATGGTGTGTGTGTGTGTGTGTGTGTGTGTGTGTGTGGTGTGTGTGGTGTGTGTGGATGTGTGTGTGGTGTGTGTGTGGATGTGTGTGTGTGGTGTGTGTGTGTGTGGTGTGTGGATGTGTGTGAATGTGTGTGTGTGTGTGTGTGTGTGTGTGTGTGTGTGATGTGTGGTGTGGTGTGTGTGATGTGAATGTGGTGTGTGTGTGTGTGTGTGTGTGATGTGTGTGTGTGTGTGTGTGTGTGGATGTGTGTGTGTGGATGTGTGTGTGTGATGTGTGTGTGTGTGTGATGTGTGTGGATGTGTGTGTGTGGTGTGTGGATGTGGATGTGTGTGTGTGGATGTGTGTGTGTGTGTGTGTGTGTGTGTGGATGTGTGTGATGTGTGTGTGTGTGGTGTGTGTGGTGTGTGTGTGTGTGTGTGGTGTGTGTGTGTGTGTGTGTGTGATGTGGATGTGTGTGGATGTGTGTGATGTGTGTGTGTGGATGTGTGTGGATGTGGTGTGTGTGGATGTGTGTGTGTGTGTGGATGTGTGTGGATGTGTGGTGTGGATGTGTGTGTGTGTGTGTGGTGTGTGTGGATGTGTGTGGTGGTGTGTGGATGTGTGTGTGTGTGTGTGGATGTGTGTGGTGGTGTGTGGTGTGTGGTGTGTGTGTGTGTGTGTGGATGGGTGTGGTGGTGTGTGTGTGTGTGTGTGTGGTGTGTGTGTGGTGTGTGGATGTGTGTGTGGATGTGTGTGGATGTGTGGATGTGTGGATGTGTGTGTGGATGTGTGTGGATTGTGTGTGTGTGGGTGTGTGTGGATGTGTGATGTGTGTGTGTGGATGTGTGGATGTGTGTGGATGTGTGGATGTGGGATGTGTGTGGTGTGGTGTGTGTGTGTGTGGTGTGTGTGGATGTGTGTGGTGGATGTGTGGATGTGTGTGATGTGTGTGTGGATGTGGATGTGTGTGGATGTGTGTGTGTGGATGTGTGTGATGTGTGAATGTGGTGTGTGTGGATGTGTGTGGATGTGTGTGTGTGTGTGTGTGTGTGTGTGTGGATGTGTGTGTGTGTGTGTGGGGATGTGTGGATGTGTGTGTGTGGATGTGTGGATGTGATGTGTGTGGATGTGTGTGGTGTGTGATGTGTGTGGATGTGTGTGGTGGATGTGTGTGATGTGTGTGTGTGTGGATGTGTGTGATGATGTGTGTGATGTATGTGTGTGGATGTGTGTGTGTGTGATGTGTGGATGGTGTGTGGATGTGTGTGGATGTGTGTGTGTGTGATGTGTGTGTGTGTGTGTGTGTGTGTGTGATGTGTGTGGTGTGTGTGTGTGTGTGTGTGTGAATGTGTGTGTGTGTGTGTGTGGATGTGTGTGTGGTGTGTGTGTGTGTGTGATGTGTGTGATGTGTGTGTGTGGATGTGTGTGTGTGTGGATGTGTGGATGTGTGTGGATGTGTGTGGATGTGTGTGTGTGGATGTGTGTGGATGTATGTGTGTGAATGTGTGTGTGTGTGTGTGTGTGTATGTGTGTGAATGTGTGTGTGTGGATGTGTGGATGTGTGGATGTGTGTGGATGTGGGTGTGTGGATGTGTGGTTTGTATTTGTTGTAGTGTTAAATGTTGTCATCACCTGGAGGACGTGAGGCTGGAGCTCTCTTTGGGTGAAGGTGTTGTAGGACCTCCACACAGGCTGGTGGCGCTGCACCTCCAGGATCTCCGCCTCTGGACACTGGAGGTGATGGACAGGACTGGACACTCGGAGCAGTGTGGCCCCCTGCAGGCTCTACACAGACACAGATTTACATTTCAATGTCCACACCTGGGTCTGGGGTCGTGAGGACAAAATAACAACACATAAATGATAATATTTTGTAACATTTTGAATAAAACCCATATTTTAGTAGAATAGTTTGTGGAGTATTAACCTCACCTCCTCCTGCCTCAGGACCAGGCTCCTCTTTTTGTCTTTGCACCGTTTGTTTTGGAACCACACTCGGATGACTCTGGGGCTGAGGCCGGTCATCTCCACGAGCTGCTCCTTCATGAGGGCGTCTGGACGAGGGTTTGCGTTGTAACACGTGCGAAGTGTGTGCAGCTGCTTCTCACTGAGCACCGTCCGAACACGCGTGGACTTCTCTGAGGAACTGTGGACGTGATGGACAGGTGTGTGTCTCACCTGGACCGCACCTGTGCCAGAACATGTATATAGAACATGTACAGAGAACATGTACACAGAACATGTACACAGAACATGTACAGAGAACATGTATACAGAACATGTACACAGAACATGTACAGAGAACATGTACACAGAACATGTACACAGAACATGTACAGAGAACATGTACACAGAACATGTACACAGAACATGTACAGAGAACATGTATATAGAACATGTACAGAGAACATGTATATAGAACATGTACACAGAACATGTACACAGAACATGTACACAGAACATGTACACAGAACATGTACACAGAACATGTACACAGAACATGTATATAGAACATGTACACAGAACATGTACACAGAACATGTACACAGAACATGTATACAGAACATGTACACAGAACATGTACACAGAACATGTATATAGAACATGTATATAGAACATGTACACAGAACATGTACACAGAACATGTATATAGAACATGTACACAGAACATGTATATAGAACATGTACACAGAACATGTATATAGAACATGTACACAGAACATGTATATAGAACATGTATATAGAACATGTACACAGAACATGTATACACAGAACATGTATATAGAGAACATGTGTACACAGAACATGTACACAGAACATGTATACAGAACATGTATATAGAACATGTACAGAACATGTAACAGAACATGTACATAGAACATGTACACAGAACATGTATACAGAACATGTATACAGAACATGTACACAGAACATGTATATAGAACATGTACACAGAACATGTATATAGAACATGTACACAGAACATGTACACAGAACATGTACACAGAACATGTACACAGAACATGTATATAGAACATGTACACAGAACATGTACACAGAACATGTACACAGAACATGTACACAGAACATGTACATAGAACATGTATACAGAACATGTATACAGAACATGTATACAGAACATGTATATAGAACATGTACACAGAACATGTATATAGAACATGTATACAGAACATGTACAGAGAACATGTATATAGAACATGTACACAGAACATGTATATAGAACATGTACAGAACATGTACACAGAACATGTACACAGAACATGTACATAGAACATGTACACAGAACATGTATATAGAACATGTACACAGAACATGTACACAGAACATGTATATAGAACATGTACACAGAACATGTACACAGAACATGTACACAGAACATGTATACAGAACATGTATACAGAACATGTACACAGAACATGTACACAGAACATGTATACAGAACATGTATACAGAACATGTACACAGAACATGTACACGAACATGTATATAGAACATATACAGAACATGTACAGAACATGTATACAGAACATGTATACAGAACATGTATACAGAACATGTATACAGAACATGTATACAGAACATGTAGAACAGAAGAATGTATACAGAACATGTACACAGAACATGTACACAGAACATGTACACAGAACATGTATACAGAACATGTACACAGAACATGTACACAGAACATGTATACAGAACATGTACATAGAACATGTATACAGAACATGTACACAGAACATGTATATAGAACATGTACACAGAACATGTACACAGAACATGTATATAGAACATGTATATAGAACATGTATATAGAACATGTACACAGAACATGTATATAGAACATGTACACAGAACATGTACACAGAACATGTATATAGAACATGTATATACAGAACATGTACACAGAACATTTACACATGTATAGAACATGTACACAGAACATGTACACAGAACATGTACACAGAACATGTACACAGAACATGTACATAGAACATGTATATAGAACATGTATACAGAACATGTATATAGAACATGTACACAGAACATGTACACAGAACATGTATACAGAACATGTACACAGAACATGTACACAGAACATGTATACAGAACATGTACACAGAACATGTATATAGAACATGTATACAGAGAACATGTACACAGAACATGTATATAGAACATGTACACAGAACATGTATACAGAACATGTACACAGAACATGTATATAGAACATGTACACAGAACATGTACACAGAACATGTACACAGAACATGTACACAGAACATGTACACAGAACATGTATATAGAACATGTACACAGAACAACATATATAGAGAACATGTATACAGAACATGTACACAGAACATGTATACAGAACATGTATACAGAACATGTATACAGAACATGTATACAGAACATGTACACAGAACATGTACACAGAACATGTATATAGAACATGTATATAGAACATGTATACAGAACATGTATATAGAACATGTATACAGAACATGTACACAGAACATGTACACAGAAACATGAACATGTATAGAGAACATGTACACAGAAACATGTACCAGAACATGTACACAGAACATGTACACAGAACATGTACACAGAACATGTAGACAGAACATGTACACAGAACATGTACACAGAACATGTATACACAGAACATGTACACAGAACATGTACAGAACATGTACACAGAACATGTACACAGAACATGTACACAGAACATGTACACAGAACATGTACACAGAACATGTACACAGAACATGTACACAGAACATGTACACAGAACATGTACACAGAACATGTACACAGAACATGTACACAGAACATGTATATAGAACATGTACACAGAACATGTACACAGTACACAGAACATGTACACAGTATTATGTGTTGTCAGGGTGGGCTTACATAAGCACGCAGCTTCAGCCCAATCCTTTTTTGGTTGTAATTAATGAAGGAAATGTTTTTGTTTTGTTTTTTGTTTTTTTTCTTTCAAAAAAGAAAAATGTAAACAACCAAAATAAAATGTATTCATTCATTCATATATAAAAACAATCTGTACAATGAGCCTTTCATATTCATGATTTACTACATGTCACAGGGGGGAGCCAGGACGCCAGGTCAGAGGGGAGTCAACTCCCCATCAGGTACGAAGCCCCAATGAGCATTACGCTGAGCGAGGCAGCGACTGACCTGAAAGATAAGATCATGGCCCGAATGAACACAAGGCAACCCCGACACCGCCTGCAGAGACTAAGTGAAGTACCATCTGAAAGTCTCCTAGAAGATGTGAATGCAGCATTGAGAGCGATCCCTACCTCAACCATCACAGAAACAATGAGCTGATATACACTTCAGCAGCAGTGATCCTAGAGATGCTTGGATATAAGAGCAACCATGGGAGCCATGAGAAACAAGACCCACCATGGAAACGACGGTTAGAGGCTAAAATCAAGGCAGTGACGAGAGAAGTGAGCCAACTGTCAGAGGCCCAGAGAGGTGAAAAAACAAGTACCCCGGAGGTACAGCCAGACGCCCAGACCTGAATGGCAAGCCACTTGCACAAGTGACCATCAAATGTGGCATATACCAAGGAGATGCACTGTCCCCACTGCTGTTCTGCACAGGTCTGAACCCCCTCAGCCAAATCATCAACAACACTGGCTATGGACACGACTCAGGAATGGAGCCACCGTCAGTCACCTCCTCTACATGGACGACATCAAGCTGTATGCTAAGAATGAGACATCGACTCACTGATCCACACCACCAGGATCTACAGCACAGACACTGGAATGTCATTCGGGGCTGGAGAAGTGCAGCCAGATGGTGACAAAGAGAGGGAAGGTAGTAGTCCACACAGAAGAGGTCTCACTCCCAGAAGGGACAATAGCAGACATTGAGGACAGGTACAAGGACCTTGGTATCCCACAAGCAAATGGCAACAAGAGGAAACAAGGAAAGAAGCCACGGCCAAATACCCTCAGACGAGTAAGACAAGTCCTAAGGAGTCAGTGTGTGAACAAGATGCCCTGCCAGTAATCAGATACCAGCAGGAATCATAAGCCAAAGGAGGAGATACAGACACAGATGTTAAGACACAAAAGCTCCTGACCTGCATGGAGGACCACCCCAAATCCAGCTCCCTGAGACTGTACGAGCCGTAAGAAAGGAGGCCGAGGACTAGTGAGTGTGAGAGCCACAGTCCAGGATGAAACATCCAAGATCCACAAGTACATCCAGGACAAGGCCCCAACAGATGATCAGTGTCTCAGACAGTGGAGCAGAGGAAGAGGAGCTGGAGGAACCATCATGGAAGGACAAGCCCCTGCATGGAATGTACCACCGGAAACAAAACTGAAGTGGATCATACCAAGAAATCCACCAATGACTTGAGAAAGAGCTGGACTGAAGGAAGGACAGAGGGCATCCTGGAGCACAGGAGCCTTGAGCACCAGAGTGATAGAGGCTCAGATCTACCACCAGACAAGACCCAAGGTGTAGGCTGTGCAAAGAGGCTCCTGAGACAATCCAGCTCATAACTGCAGGTGTAAGATGCTGCAGGGAAAACAAACATGGAGCGACATAACCAAGTGGAGCCATAGTGACAGAAACATCTGTGCAGAGAACGGACTGAAACCCCCAAGTCAAGAAACACCTCCAAAGGTCGTGGAGAATGAGCCAAGATCCTGTGGGACTCAGATACAGACTGACAGATGGAGATGGACCAACCGGACATAGTGGAGGTGGATGAACAACAGAGCAAAGCCGTTGTGGTGGAACATCACAGAACCAAGAGAACATCAGGAAAAAGGAGCATGAGAAACTAGAGAAATACCAGGGGCTCAAAGAAGAGCTGGAGAAGGTCTGGAAGGTGAAGGCCTCAGTGGTGCCCGTGGTCATCGGACTCGGGAGCAGTGACCCCCAAACTGGAGGAGAGACTACAGCAGATCCCAGGAGAAACATCAGACATCTCAGTCCAGAAAAGGAGCAGCAAAGATACTGAAGAACCTCAAGCTCCAGGCCCGTGGAAAAAGAGGGGATAAAAGAGAGAGAGACTATATATATATATATATATATATATATATATATATATATATATATATATATATATATATATATATATATATATATATATATATATATATATATATATATATATATATATATATATACATATGTTTATATGACATCAGAGACTTGACCTGTGACATGTAGAAAATCATGAATATAAAAGGCTCATTGTACAAATTATTTTCCAAATGCATCTTTTAAAATCTTGCCTTCAGAGAAAGTCTCACTTTTACTCTGTGAGTAAAAACTTTTGCTCATTTGAAAAGCAGCAGAAAAACAAAAACTTGCCTTGGTGCTTTGATCGGACTTAAAAAAATATTTTTGTTGTTCACTCTGTATATCTGTATTAAACACTCGGCGCTAAATATCCACTTTTCTTTTCTTTGATGAGCTCATTTTTGCAGAAGGGCTGATAAGAAAATAAGAGGATAATACGAGGCTGATGCAGCTGAAGAGCGCCATCTTTTTGGCAAACGTAAATTCATCAAGTTTTATCTTCACCTATGTTAATATAATTTAGTCACGTTCGGCCGGATTAATAAACCCAACGGACCGTGTGTGGCCCTCGGGAGCCAAAAGAGTCTAAAGAGCCAAAAGAGTCTAAAGAGCCAAAAGAGTCTAAAGAGCCTAAAGAGCCAAAAGAGCCTAAAGAGCTAAAGAGCCTAAGAGCTAAAAGAGCCTAAAGAGCCTAAAGAGCCTAAAGAGTCTAAAGAGCTAAAAGAGCCAAAAGAGCCTAAAGAGCCTAAAGAGCCAAAGAGCCTAGAGTCTAAAGAGCCAAAAGAGCCTAAAGAGCCTAAAGAGTCTAAAGAGCTAAAAGAGCCAAAAGAGCCTAAAGAGCCTAAAGAGCTAAAAGAGTCTAAAACAATAAAACATGAGACAGAGTCAATGTAGAAATGGGACAAAAAAAGCAGAGCGACCCAGAGAATAAAACAGAATAAAAACAGAATAAACTGAGCCAATTCAAAGAATAATTATGCTCACATTTCCTCCTCTAATTTTTAAGATCCTAAAACATCTTTTTTGCTTTTTTTTTTTTTTTTTTTTTGCAATATGCCTATTTAATAATAATAATAATAATAATAATAATGATAATAATAATAATGATTAATATTATAATATAATAATATTATATTATAATTATTATAATAATAATAATAATAATAATATATTATAATAATAATATTATTATAATAATAATAATAATAATAATAATAATTATATTATTATTATTATTATTATTATTATTATTATTATATTATTATTATTATTATTTCCATTACGCCCATGTGATAAATAATGACCAGAATCATAGAGCCTCTGACCTGTGGGCCTCATGAGCGGACGACCTTGCTCCCGGGCTCCGTGCTCCCGGGCTCCGTGCTCCGGACTCCGTGCTCCCGGGCTCCGTGCTCCCCGGGTTCGTGGTCCCGGACTCCGTGCTCCCGGGCTCCGTGCTCCCGGGCTCCGTGCTCCCCGGGTCCGGGGCTCAGACTCTCTTCCTCCGGGGCCTCGTGGTCTCGGCAGAGCAGATCTTCGCCTCTCACCGTGACCCGGTCCCCGGGCAGGAGGAGTCTGCCGCAGACCGAACAGCGGAAACAGTCGGTGTGGTACACGGCCCCGCGCGCTCTCAGGACCAGCGCGTCGCTGCGGATGCGGCTGTTGCACTTTGCGCATTTTATTCCGAATAAGCTGCGAGTAAAGCGGAGGAAACATTATTCCAGAAAGTGTCCGGAGTGAATGAGGCCGGTCCTACCGCGCATAGTCCGTCCGGCAGAAGGTCCTCCCGTCCCGCACGAAGCACGTGCGCGTCTCATCCAGGTACTCCCCGCACTCCGCGCACCGGAGACACGCCGCGTGCCACTCCAGGTCCGGGGACACGCGCAGGATGAACGGGTCCAGGATCCGACTCCCACAGCCCACGCACAGAGTCACTCCAGACCTGTCTGTGGAAACAGGACAAGAGTGAGACAGGAGTGTATTTAACAGAGTGAGACAGGAGTGAGACAGGAGAGTATTTAACAGAGTGAGACAAGAGTGAGACAGGAGTGTATTTAACAGAGTGAGACAAGAGTGAGACAGGAGAGTATTTAACAGAGTGAGACAAGAGTGAGACAGGAGAGTATTTAACAGAGTGAGACAAGAGTGAGACAGGAGTGTATTTAACAGAGTGAGACAGGAGTGTATTTAACAGAGTGAGACAGGAGTGAGACAGGAGAGTATTTAACAGAGTGAGACAAGAGTGAGACAGGAGTGTATTTAACAGAGTGAGACAGGAGAGTATTTAACAGAGTGAGACAGGAGAGTATTTAAAACTGTAGCACGAGTGTAACTGTTTCTGTAGCAGCTCCACTGCTCCTAAAATATGTGACTTGTACAACTCCAGACTTATAGAACAGTTCATGCTCTCGGTTTGTATCAGCGCGTTTCTATATTTATCGTTTTTCCAAAAGCGACGGGACATTTTACAAACTTGGATTTTACGGAAAAGTTTAAGATACTTGAAAAATTACGCACGAGCGTCGTACTTACGTTTTAGATAATCCTCCATATCCCCAAAAGAACAGCGCACAGTGTGAACCTCAGACCGTGTGGACCTCAGACCGTGTGGACCTCAGACCGTGTGGACCTCAGACCGTGTGGACCTCAGACCGTGTGGACCTCAGACCCGGGGCACAGACGCGTCCTGCGCGCGCGGCTCTAGAGTCTGAGGAGGACGCGCTGTGACGTGAGGCCTCAGTCTCTGCCTCCTCAGCTCTGCTCCTGAGACCTGCTCCTCAGACCTGCTCCTGAGACCTGCTCCTGAGACCTGCTCCTCAGACCTGCTCCTCAGACCTGCTCCTGAGACCTGCTCCTGAGACCTGCTCCTCAGACCTGCTCCTGAGACCTGCTCCTGAGACCTGCTCCTGAGACCTGCTCCTCAGACCTGCTCCTGAGACCTGCTCCTCAGACCTGCTCCTGAGACCTGCTCCTGAGACCTGCTCCTCAGACCTGCTCCTGAGACCTGCTCCTCAGACCTGCTCCTGAGACCTGCTCCTGAGACCTGCTCCTGAGACCTGCTCCTCAAACCTGCTCCTCAGACCTGCTGCAGAGAGCTTCTCCTGCACAAACACGGGCTTCTGACCGGAAAGAATTGAGGACCCAGAGAGGACCTAGTGAGGACCAAGTGAGGACCTAGTGAGGACCCAGAGAAGACCCGGTGAGGACCCAGTGAGGACCCAGTGAGGACTGAGTGAGGACCCAGAGAGGACCCAGTGAGGACCTAGTGAGGACCCAGTGAGGACTGAGTGAGGACCCGGTGAGGACCCAGTGAGGACCTAGTGAGGACTGAGTGAGGACCCGGTGAGGACCTAGTGAGGACCCGGTGAGGACTGAGTGAGGACCTAGTGAGGACTGAGTGAGGACCTGGTGAGGACCTAGTGAGGACCCAGTGATGACCTAGTGAGGACCCGGTGAGGACCTAGTGAGGACCCGGTGAGGACTGAGTGAGGACCTAGTGAGGACTGAGTGAGGACCTGGTGAGGACCTGGTGAGGACCTAGTGAGGACCCTAGTGAGGACCCAGTGAGGACTGAGTGAGGACCCAGTGAGGACCGGTAAGGACTGAGTGAGGACCAAGTGAGGACCCGGTGAGGACTGAAGCGGAGTGTGGAGTCCACTTAAACGATTGTTGTATTTATATGCTTTTTTTTTTCTTGTTCAGTGTCCTTGGGTGTTTGAAAGGCGCTTATAAATAAAATGCATTATTATTATTATTATTATTATTACTCAGCAGCACGAGCTGATAGTGATTTTGTTCTGTTTTGTCTGAGACTTTATTAGACTTTAATAGATAGAAATAGAAAAGTCATTTTAGGTTAAAAACAACTTAATCTCAGCATTGAAACTGGCAACCCAAATGAGAGACTCATGTGTAAAACTGCTTTCTGGATAATGACCCCAAATAACATGTTCTGACCTAAAAGGATATCAGCTTTACAGTTGTAGTAAAAATAATATTTGATTTTAACATTTTATTTACCTCGTATCTGGGTCACGTTTATGAAGATAAACATCTTACAGCCTACAGTTCCTTTAATGCTGCTAACACAAAGTTTACCTTAGGTTTAATAATTAGCCACTCCGCGGTTTAAGTCTCCAGTAACAAAAAGAAAGAAAAAAAGGAAAAAAGCAAAGTGAGAAGGCTGTGGCAAATCTTTAATCTCGCGAGAACTGTCACAAACACTAACGTGGACTGACCTCTTAATCTCGCGAGAACTGTCATAAACTCTAACGTGGACTGACCTCTTAATCTCGCGAGAATTGCACTAAACACTAACGTGGACTGACCTTTGCCTCAGTCCAGCAGCGACAGAAGAACCAAGATGCACAGAGCGGTCAGCAGAACAAACCTGAGGCTCCTGGTGAGACATGAGGGACATGAGGGACATGAGGGACATGAGGGACATGAGGGACATGAGGGACATGAGGGACATGATCACAGGGAGAGGACATGTCCCCATGGAGCGGTTTGTCTGGGTGTTACATAAAGAGGTTGCTTTATGGTTACACAAGTGCTAATGCTAATGCTGCTAAAGTGTTAATAATGCTGCTAAAGTCACGCCGTGAAGAGACGAAAACATGAAACTGTAAAATACCTGATGTTTTTCCTCTGAAGGTTCAATGCAGCTGCTGCAGACTGAAACACTCAGGCCCTGTGCATCCAGCACAGACTCATCTGTTGGTGTTAGCATATGAGGCTAGTTTAGGTTTATGTTGGTGGTATAGGCTAGTTTATATGAGGTTAGTTTAGGTTTAGGTTTGTGTTGGTGTTAGCATATGAGGCTAGTTTAGGTTTATGTTGGTGTTAGCGTATGAGGCTAGTTTAGGTTTGTGTTGGTGTTAGCATATGAGGCTAGTTTAGGTTTATGTTGGTGTTAGCATATGAGGCTAGTTTAGGTTTGTGTTGGTGTTAGCATATGAGGCTAGTTTAGGTTTGTGTTGGTGTTAGCATATGAGGCTAGTTTAGGTTTGTGTTGGTGTTAGCATATGAGGCTAGTTTAGGTTTGTTTGATGTTAGCATATGAGGCTAGTTTAGGTTTGTGTTGGTGTTAGCATATGAAGCTAGTTTAGGTTTGTGTTGGTGTTAGCATATGAGGCTAGTTTAGGTTTGTGTTGGTGTTAGCATATGAGGCTAGTTTAGGTTTGTGTTGGTGTTAGCATATGAGGCTAGTTTAGGTTTGTGTTGGTGTTAGCATATGAGGCTAGTTTAGGTTTGTGTTGGTGTTAGCGTATGAGGCTAGTTTAGGTTTATGTTGGTGTTAGCGTATGAGGCTAGTTTAGGTTTATGTTGGTGTTAGCGTATGAGGCTAGTTTAGGTTTGTGTTGGTGTTAGCGTATGAGGCTAGTTTAGGTTTATGTTGGTGTTAGCATATGAGGCTAGTTTAGGTTTGTGTTGGTGTTAGCATATGAAGCTAGTTTAGGTTTGTGTTGGTGTTAGCATATGAGGCTAGTTTAGGTTTGTGTTGGTGTTAGCATATGAGGCTAGTTTTAGGTTTGTGTTGGTGTTAGCATATGAGGCTAGTTTAGGGTGTGGTGGTGTTAGCATATGAGGCTAGTTTAGGTTTGTGTTGGTGTTAGCATATGAGGCTAGTTTAGGTTTGTGTTGGTGTTAGCATGTGCAGCTGGTGATAAACTGGGCTTTTCTGTTGGAGTTTATCAGCTGGAGTTATGTGAATCTAAGTTTGTGTTTATTTTTATTTTGTTGTTGTACCATGGACCTTGCGTCACGTGTCCAGTGAGATCCAGATGGGACTGACCTGACAGGTCATGGACCTCTGACCTCTGACCCCTGACAGGACAGACGGGGGCCTCAGGTCTGTGCAGGGTGTAAATGTGGAAGAAATATAACTTCCTCTGATGAGGAGTCGTCACTGCAGAGGATATGCAGATATGACTGTGTCAAACAGAGCACACGACAGAACACACAACATATCATACGACAGAACACACAACATATCATACGACAGAACACACAACATATCATACGACAGAACACACAACAGAACACACAACATATCATACGACAGGACGCTTGACAGGACGCACGGCAGGACGCTCGGCAGGACGCTCGACAGGACGCTCGACAGGACACACGACTGAGCACACGACAGGACGCTCGACAACATATCTACGACAGGACGCACAACAGACAGGACGCACGACAGGACGCTCAACAGGACACACGACAGGACGCACAACAGAACGCTCGACAGGACGCTCGACAGGACGCTCGACAGGACAGAACACACAGGACACACGACTGAGCACACGACAGGAGGACGCTCGACAGGACGCTCGACAGGACGCTCTCGACAGGACGCTCGACAGGACGCTCGACAGGACGCTCGACAGGACGCTCGACAGGACGCACGACTGAGCACACGACAGGACGCTCGACAGGACGCTCGACAGGACGCACGACAGGACGCACGACAGGACGCACGACAGGACGCTCGACAGGACGCTCGACAGGACGCTCGACAGGACGCTCGACATTTCTTTAAACTAAAGGTTGGTCATTATAATTTAAGAGGTTTGCATCATTTTGAAAATGCTAAAGAAAAAAAAATTGCATTTATAAGCTGTAAATTGTTGAAAAAAATGTAACCAAAAATAAAGAAATCATCAGCATCGTAAGAGAGTTAATGGTGAGTATTGGGATTTTCTCCTGTAAAAGCTCAAAACATTAAACCTAAAGTGTGACAGAGCTGCTACAGTTTAATAACTAATATAAATGTTTAGTTTGTACCTGACTCTGAAACAAGAAAATCAAATTAACAGAAGAAAAAGCAAAGAAACACATTTTGTCTGTTCTGCTCATGGTTCTTCTCAGTCTTAATGTTGAGGGAAATGTTTCTAATAAGTGACATCACTGTATAACCTGTTAATCACACAGTCCAGGATTTATTCAAGTAAAGTTCTGCTGCCGTTTCAAAGCTGCTCCTTATTTTGAACAAACATAACTTAACCTCTGACCTCTGTTCTCTGCAGACGAGTCTCATCCACCGGTTTCAGAGCACGCTGGTGGTCGCTGAGCACAACAACCAGACGTTAACGCCCATCACCCTGAACGCCATCGCTGCTGCCGGTAAACTCGGGGGAGAGGTGTCCTGTTTGGTTGCTGGGACTGACTGTGCAAAGGTAAAAAAAAAAAAACACTAAACAGACACAGGTTTGACCTCAGTGTGTTTCATTTTTTCATCCACATCTTTCTGGTGGTGTTCAGGTCGCAGAGGAGCTGAGCAAAGTCCAGGGAGTAAAGAAGGTTTTGGTGGCTCAACACGACTGTTACAAAGGTGGACTTCCAGGTATGCCACTCTGAAATCACAATTTAACACAGGTCGTAAAATAAAATCTATTTGAACCAAAAATGTCATGTTTCTTATGAGCACATGCGTCCTGTGCCTGTGTGGGCCGGGCCGGGGCCGGGCCGGGCCGGGGCCGGGCCGGGACATAGTTTTGTTCAGTTTAAATCTGTCTTTCTTCCTGAAGATGTCTCGACTTTGACATGTTTAAATCAGGCTCTGTTTCTGTTCAGCTGTGACTCAAAGGGTTTGATTCTTTGTGTTTGAAGTTTATGATGATTATTCATGTTTTGATCTGTTGTTGTGTCTTATTCTGTAAAGCATTTTGAATTGTTCCATTTGTGCTGCACAAATAAACTCTTCTTTTCAGAGGAGCTAACTCCCCTTGTTCTGGCGACACAAAAGCAGTTTAACTTCACTCACATTTGTGCCGGCGCGTCTGCGTTTGGAAAGGTATTTTACTGCATTAATTAAGTGTTTTTTAGTTTTTATTTATACTTATTTTAAATGCTCTGTTTTGGTCAGAATCTCCTGCCCAGAGTCGCAGCCAAGTTGGATGTGGCTCCAGTTTCGGACATAATTGAGATCAAGGCTCCAGACACTTTTGTCAGAACGATCTATGCAGGTATTTAACGTCACGGCTGAGGAGAAGCACATGTTTGCAGAATTTAGATTGTGTTTCTCTTCTATTTAAAGGGAATGCTGTCAGTACAGTGAAGAGTAATGATCCAGTCAAGGTTTTCACTGTCAGAGGGACGTCGTTTGAAGCCGCTGCGACTGACGGGGGCAGCGCTGCGTCTGAAACTGGTATTTATCTTTTAAACTGGAGTCACATGTGAAGTGGCAGGTTCCCTGTGTTGCCAGTAGAGGGCGACACAGACACTTATCTGACACTGAAAAATGTATTGACTTTTTGCTGTAGTATTAACATTTTATCATAAAAGTATTTTGACAAAAAAAAAAAATTATTACTGTAACAGATTTACCTCATTAGTGAAACATCATAGAGCAAGAGTTAAATCAAACCTAATCTGCAAAATGGACTTTTCAGTTTTTAACCATGTTCTAGTCGCCTCCACCCCCAGCCCGCCTCCACCCCCAGCCCGCCTCCTCCCCCCAGCCCGCCTCCACCCCCAGCCCGTCTCCACCCCAGCCCGTCTCCACCCCACCCCCAGCCCGCCTCCACCCCCCAGCCCGCCTCCACCCCAGCCCGCCTCCACCCCCAGCCCGCCTCCACCCACAGCCCGCCTCCACCCACAGCCCGCCTCCAACCCCAGCCCGTCTCCACCCCCAGCCCGCCTCCACCCCCAGCCCGCCTCCACCCCCAGCCCGTCTCCACCCACAGCCCGCGTCCGCTGCTCTCTACATTTTATTTTGTTCACCGTGATACTAATTACTGTTAGTTGTTTTAGATGAATATTATGATTTAAAATGTGATTTAAAATGTGATTTAAACAGAATGATCCACAGGGGTCAGACATGAGAACCATAGAGACACAAGCACACTAGGGCTGGTTAAAATGATTCACGTGGTAAAGACTTTCTCGTCTCTCAGTGGCGGCCGCTCCAGCCGTGGGCGTTTCTCAGTGGCTCGAGCAGAATCTGACCAAGAGTGACCGTCCTGAGCTGACCAGTGCCAAGGTGGTCGTTTCTGGAGGTGGGGTTTGGGCTTGATACTTTTTTTTTTTTTTTTTTTTTTATTAAATATTTCTGATGACTGTTTGGTCTGTTTTAGGCAGAGGACTGAAGAGTGGGGACAACTTTAAACTGCTTTATGATCTCGCTGACAAGTTGAATGCTGCAGGTTTGTGACGGCACTTTGTTTTTTTTAATGTAAATAAAATGATAAAATCCTAGTTTTTTTGTTTGTTCGTAGTCGGTGCCTCCAGAGCTGCCGTAGATGCCGGATATGTGCCTAATGACATGCAAGTTGGACAAACTGGAAAAATTGTTGCCCCGGTACAAAATTCACTAATTAACAGAACAGCGTCAGGACGGTTTGTTACTGTTCATTAAACCTCAGAGGCTCTGTGCACATTAGCACGCTAGCTAGCTCACTGTGTCTCAAAGCGAACAGTCACTTTTATTCAAATCAGAAAACATTAAATTAACCTATTACAATTCAAATTAATTCAAATAAAGACTACCCAGTTATTTTATATGTAGATACTGCAGTTTGTGTTTTAATATTTTTTATGCCTCAAATTTAGCGTTAGCATTGAGGCACACAGAAGTGTCTCGGGTGAAATCTTAATTTTATGTGTGCCGTGTTAAACATGCGACAGTGACATTCCTCTGCAGCTCCTGTTCACTGTCTGACCCTTGACCTTTGACCCCTGACCCACCCGCAGCTCCCTGTCCACTGTCTGACCTTTAAATATTTATTCACGTGACTCGTCAAAAAGCTCATAGAGATAAAACTGGACAGGAAGTAGTGACGCTGACGGTGAGGTTGGGGGCGCTGTTGTGCACAGAGTCTATTTCACTGTCGTACGTTAAACTGCATGAAGTGGATCCAGCGTCAGTTAAATCACATTTTCATCTGCTCTGTGCCCATCACCACAGATAAACACTGTTCTGACCAGGATGTAGGACGAGCTTCATTTAAAATGTTGAAATGACTCGTTTTAGACATTTATAATAACGAAACAGGCTTTTCACAGGTGACACATTTCAGTTTGTATCCGTGGTAACGGCGCAGTGAAGGAGGAGCCTGTTTACGTCTGGTGATGTAATGGGGAAAGGCGTTTTAAGTACTGAGGTTGTTCTGCAGTAGTTTTTGTTGGTTCCTGATCTTGTGAATCGTGTTGTTCGTGTGAAGCTCAGTCTCGTCACGTTCACAGGAGCTGTACATCGCTGTGGGGATTTCAGGAGCTATTCAACACCTCGCTGGAATGAAAGACAGCAAGGTATGAACTCAAACATTTTAGACCAATTTAAACACTTTTATTTATCAAAAGAGTAAAAACTTTTTTTATGGAAAATGTGCTGTTTTGAAGTGACAGGTTTTGATGATCCTCAGATTTTGACTTAATCTGGTGAGATAAAACCTGTTTGAATATAAATTATAGTTTTCCACAAATCAAGAAGCAGTTTGTGAAGAAAAGTTGAAAAATATAAAATGAAACTTCCTCAGTCCCACACTGACACCGGGAGAGTTCTGTGTAAATGTTGCTGAACAAAAACTTTCTGACACTGATCTGAACCAAGAAAAGGTGTTTTCTTCAAATATTAATCTGACGTTTTTTTCGGCTCTGGTTTCTTGGTAATAGTTATGAAATTCCCGGCATGATGTCATGATTTCCAACCAGGAAGAAAAATTTGAAACTTTAATATTTCTTCTCCAATTTGGCAATTTCTTAACATTTTTAGTCAAATCTTAAAGATAATCTTAAAGCGCCTCTGCCGGATTGAACTGCTCATTTTACTAAAGTAATTGTTTGATTCTTCAGACGATTGTTGCAATCAACAAGGATCCAGAGGCGCCCATTTTCCAAGTGGCAGATTATGGCCTGGTCGCAGATCTTTTTAAGGTAAATATTTGTGTCACTCAACAGTTTGTGGATCGTTATGTAACAAGTCGAACCAGGCATGAGCAGAAATTCAGCAAAACAACAAGAAACCGACTTAAAGTGTGACGCTGTTCTCCTGGAGTCACATGTTTAACTCACAAACCTGCAGATTTAGGCAGAGTTCTTCTCTCAAAACACTCTGTTCCACCTTGTGATGTCATCATGATACAGGAAGTGCTCCACTGTGTTTTTAAACTCCACCTTCATTAGAATCATCTGGATCATTTCAATCCTGGATTTGCCACTTGACTGAACTAAAGGTAAAAGGAGATGTTGAAAACTTAAACTACCACTTAATGACATCACAAGTTGGAACAGAGCATTTTGAGCTTATTTATTTTTATTTATTTATTTATTTATTTCAGGGACACTGCACATTAATAAACATTTACATGTAAATGTGCCAGAATTAGCCCGAGGGCTATTTTTCATCTGTCGTCCCGGGCCAGATGTAAAATGCCAACCTGTTGGAAGTAAAATACAGTAGAATAAAAACAAGGTTATTATTTACACTCTAAAATCATACAACTCCATTCTTAGTCATAAAATCACATTCAGCCACATACATTCATTTTCAGCCACAAACAACATACCATTGTCTACAGACACACACAGACACACACAGACACACACAGACACACACAGACACACACAGACACACACAGACACACACAGACACACACAGACACACACACAGACACACACAGACACACACAGACACAAACAGACACACACAGACACACACAGACACACACACAGACACACACAGACACACACAGACACACACAGACACACACAGACACACACAGACACACAAGACACACACAGACACACACAGACACACACAGACACACACAGACACACACAGACACAAACAGACACAAACAGACACACACAGACACACACAGACACACACAGACACACACAGACACACACAGACACACACAGACACACACAGACACACACAGACACACACAGACACACACAGACACACACAGACACACACAGACACACACAGACACAAACAGACATACAACAAAACTCACACACAGGCAGGATGGAGACGGGGGCATCGAGAGGTGGATGTTAGTGGAGACAAGGCTGATTTTCAATGAACCATTTCTTTAACTGTAATTTAAATGAGGTGTAAGTGGGGAGACTTCTGATTGTGGTGGGGGTGGTGTTCCAGCCATGGGGGTGGTGTTCCAGTCATGGGGGTGGTGTTCCAGTCATGGGGGTGGTGTTCCGGTCATGGGGGTGGTGTTCAGGTCATGTTCCAGTGGGTTCCAGCATGGGCAGCTTTCACAGAGAAGGTGGATTGGCCAAAGAGACTTTTTCTGAGTGGGATGATGCTTTGAGTCACACTTTATTATTAGACTGTAACATCTACAAACATGTGAATGAAACAAACACAACTCCAGGTCTGTTTTTGAGGAGGAAACATTAGAACATGACTTGTGTATTATAGCACCTTTTAAAATCTTTCTTTTTGGTCTCGTTCATGTTGAATATTGTGATTTTCAAACGTTGAATCTTATTTAGGCTGTTCCAGAGATGACTGAAGCCTTGAAGTGATGGAGTGAGATGGGGATAAAGTGAGGGTTCACCTACGTCTTTCTGATATCCATCTGGAATCTGAGAGGAGCACTCGGAGCAGCTGAGATTGCGCCACCTAAAGGACGACTCATGTTATCTGTAGATGATCTGTAGATATTTAACTATATGTGAAATGTTGAAATGGATTGATCCCACGGGGCAGAGACGTGTCCCTCAGCTCCAAACAGGCTCGTAGAACAACTCAAGTCATTTCTACTTATTTCACAGCCTGGTTTTATTCTCTTTAATATAAAAAAACAACTTGAAATTGCAGATTTGTTTGGGTTTTTGTGGTAATAAAAGTTATTTAATACAACTCTGACTCATTGTTTCTTTTATTCATGTATTAAATCCCTGTACAGTCTTGTTTTTAATGAGTATGGGAACATGTTAGAATGAACAAGAAGAAGTTTGAAATATATTGTAACAAATAAAACTGTTCATAGTCAGTAACAGCTCCTAAGTTTGTTTAGTTTTGTCTGTAATGATTTAATATATCTACAGCTGAACGAGCAGGTGGAGACTCGTATGGCTCATAATACAGGTAGGTAGTTTGTAGCATCGTTGTCCCACTTATGGCACCAACACTGCAACCTAAACCAAAGAAAAGATTTTTTTTCACAAAATTCAGTCAAATTAACACAAATATATAAGTTACAAAGAGCTTATTAGTAAAATCTGCATCTAAACTGTTACAAAGGGTATCAAATGAGCCACGTGTTTTCAGCAGGGATCAGTCTGGGCTGAAGCTCAAGAGTTTTGGTTAAACTCTTTTCCTGAAGAGTCACCTGAAAGAGGAGAGTAGTTTGAGCCTTAGTGGAGAGTACGGCTCCCGGAGGAGAGTATGGCTCCCGGAGGAGAGTACGGCTCCCGGAGGAGAGTACGGCTCCCGGAGGAGAGTACGGCTCCCGGTGGCTCCAGCAGCTCCATGCTTGTTCTGGATGTGAGCACGTGTTATGTCTTGGAGAGGCGTTTGAGCGAGGTCTGCATCGGCTCCATGAGTCTATGCTTTTCGTCGACTAGCGGCTCGTTGCTCTGCACTTGGATGAGCGCTTTCCCGTGCAGCGCCCTCTCCTGGTTCTTGTTGTAGATGTTGAGCCTGTGTTCCATTTCAGGGCTGCTTTTCGTGGACCCTGTGGGACTGGGAGGTTTGAGGTTTACGGGATCCAAACCTTTCTGAGTTAAACATGAGTGTTCAGACAGGGAGGAGAGCAGCTCTTGCACCACGGCGCTGGGACTGCCCCTGACCAGCGGACTGCTGTAGGGCGGGGGATAGTCGGTGGAGGTGGAGGCCTCTCTCACGGTGGAGCTGCAGTCGATGCTGGAGGCCTCGCTGACGGAGCTCTCTGTCGGGTGGAGACGTCCTGAGCTCATGGCCTCTGCGCTCACCAGGCTGGAGGGCAGCTGGCTGGGGTTGGTGGGCAGGTGCACGTCGATGGCGGCTGTGGTGATGACTCTGGCGGCTGGGTCCGGGATGCCCATGTCTGCAAAGAAAATGTAAATGTTCTGAGCCTGTAGCTCTTGAATTCTGGGTACAAAACAGTGTTTGAGCTCACCGCTGCTGGGCTCACTGTAGTACTGGCTGATGTAATTATTCATATCATCTTGACCATTGTGATCTGGAAAAAAAACATTAGAGAAGTTAAAACTGGACCGCTGTGTCATAAAACCCTTTATTTGGATCTTGGAGCCTAAACCCAGTTTTGTAAATTTCATTATTGAGATAATTATTCCTATTTTTTATTTAAACGGTAACATAAGAAGTGGACTAACTGAGTGTGACGGCAGTTTAACAACACTGTCAATCAAACCTGTTGCTAACGCTAACAGGAGCGACGTCGGGGACAGAAGGACCTGATGTGTCTGTTATTAATGTTCATATGTTGATTTACAGACACAGACGTGAAATAAAAACCCCAGGATCATGTAGAGGGTTAATACGAACATTTAAGACCAACATGAGTCTGACAGATGCAGGGACAGACAGAGAGGGGGCGCTGTTTTCAGAGTCAATGGAGCAGGAAGTGCGACATGATCACTTCTATTTAGAATGAAGCAACTAACGGATTAACTATGTCCATTTATATAAACTGTGTGTGGTGTGTCCTAAATAAAGTGAGTATTCAGTGAATCATTTTCCCTGGACTCGGACGCTCTCTGTGCATTCACTTCATTTTTGGGTAATTTTAAAAGGTGTAACTAAGTTGGAAATGCGTCAACTTGATTTTTTATTGGATTTTTTATTATTATAATTTGATTTTATTGTTTTGTGAAAAGCGTGGAGCTACCTCCTTCACGTGGACACACCCTCTCTGGTGTTACCTGTGGCCTCGCCGGGCTCCCGGGCTCTGGGGCCCCTCTGCTCGTCCACCTCCTGGAAGCTGCTGTTGTGTTTGCCCCACAGACGATGCATCTGCAGAGCCACGTCCCGCTCCGCCGACAGGTCCAGGTCCTGCTGCGCCAGGTGAGCCCTCAGCTGCCGGATCTCGAACTGAACAAACACTTTGAACGATTAAAACAGCTTCGGCCTTTTACACGTCGGCTCCTTGGTTCTTTTTTAAAGACAATACAGAAAGAGATAAATTTAGAATTTCAGAATCAGTGGAGGAACGTAACCAAGCGAAAGGAGTAAAGTACTGTACTTCAGTAAAATATTTATGTATCTGTACTTCACTCAAGTACATTTTACTTTACTTTTACTTGATTACATCTGAGAGCAGTACTTTTACTCCACTACATTTTTGAACTGGATTGAAAAAAAAGTACTTTTCATCTGATTTGAGGTTTTATTTTTACCGTGTTTGTGGAAATATCCTTTATTATTATTAGTTTAAGCTTCAGCTTTGAACAAAACAAAAATAAATACATGAAATTCAAAAGAAAAAATAAGAAATGGATTCATATTGTTTCTGTTGAACAAAATATGTTTCATTTTAAATTAATATCACTATTTGCACAGAACAGCGCTGTGTGGAATACTTTCACTTTTTACTCATAAAGTACATTTTTCACAAATCAGCTCTCTACTGTAGCTTTGGTCAGTTCTTTATGATCAGATTGTGTTAAAATAAAGCTCAGATTAAAGTCTAACTTGAGTAATTGAGCTTCAGACAGAGCAGTGCCTATAGTTAGCATCATAACTCCAAGGAATGTTGATGACATCAGCTGTAAAGTACATTTAGATGAGTAAAAAAGCCTTTCTAAACATGCTGGGATAGAAAGTAGCTCATTTACCCCCTCTAGTGACTGTTTAATGATTAAACTTAACTCTTTACCCCCTCTAGTGGCTGTGATTAAACATAACTCTTTACCCCCTCTAGTGGCTGTGATTAAACTTAACTCTTTACCCCCTCTAGTGGCTGTGATTAAACTTAACTCTTTACCCCCTCTAGTGGCTGTGATTAAACTTGCACATACGGCCTGCTCCTGACAGATGTGCGTGAGCCGCTCCAGTTGCTCCTCTCGAACGGCTTTGACCTTCTCAAACTGCTGAATCTCCAGCTCCAGCTCCACTTTTACCTGCAGTACATAAGCTACAACACAGGGGGCGTCAGTGTGTCAGTCTCACATTTATGTCGGATTCACCGGGACGTTATGCACAGAAATAATTTTATTTGACAAATGTTCAGACTGGGCAGAACTATGAACAGCATTACTGACAAATGTGTTTCTTTGCTTAAATAGATTATCTTTATTCAGCAAAAGGAGAAGTCGTTTGTAGCTGGTTAAACGACAGGGGGCGCTAAAGGACTCACAAATATGTCATTTAAAGAGCCGATATTTGGCTCTTCTCTGACCTGTTCTAATGTTTCCTCGTCTCAGACCTGGAGTTTGTTTTGTTTAATTCACATGTTTAACACAAACCTGCAGATTTAGGCTGAGCTCTTCTCTCAAACTGAAAACACTCTGTTCCACCTTGTGATGTCATCATGTGGTGATACAGGAAGTGCTCCACTGTGTTTTTAAACTCCACCTTCAGTAAAATCATCTGGATCATTTCGGTCCTGGAGTCACTTATCTCGACTGAACTAAAGGTAAAAGGAGCTTTTCACTTGAAAACTACCACTTGATGACATCACAAGGTGGAACAGAGCGTTTTGAGCTTTAGAGATGTGACAGACTAGTGTGAGTGTGACTCAAACATTTGAGTGAAACAAAACACAACTCCAGGTCTGTTTGAGGAGGAAACAGCGTTAGAATGGTCCATTTTGTGTAATTTAGGACCTTTAAGGAGAGAAAGTTTCAGTTCTTTCATGTTCCGGATTTAATGTTTTGAGTTTGAGAAAATCCCACGACTCTGACAGAGAAGGAAACTCGGATCACGACACTCGGATCACGACACTCAGATCACGACACTCGGAGAATGATACTCAGATCACGACACTCGGATCACGACACTCGGATCACGACACTCGGATCACGACACTCGGATCACGACACTTGGAGAATGACACTCGGATCACGACACTCGGATCACGACACTCGGATCACGACACTCGGATCACGACACTCGGATCACGACACTCGGATCACGACACTCGGATCACGACACTCGGATTCACGACACGATCACGACACTCGGAGAACGACACTCGGATCACGATCACGACACTCGGATCACGACACTCGACACGACACTCGGATCACGACACTCGGATCACGACACTCGGAGAACGACACTCGGATCACGACACTCGGATCACGACACTCGGATCACGACACTCGGATCACGACACTCGGATCACGACACTCGACACTCGGATCACGACACTCGGATCACGACACTCGGATCACGACACTCGGGATCACGACACTCGGATCACGACACGGATCACGACACTCGGACGATCACGACACGGATCACGACACTCGGATCACGACACTCGGATCACGACACTCGGATCACGACACTCGGATCACGACACTCGGATCACGACACTCGGAGAACGACACTCGGATCACGACACTCGGATCACGACACTCGGAGAATGACACTCGGATCACGACACTCGGATCACGACACTCGGATCACGACACTCGGATCACGACACTCGGATCACGACACTCGGAGAACGACACTCGGATCACGACACTCGGATCACGACACTCGGACTCGGATCACGACACTCGGATCACGACACTCGGATCACGACACTCGGATCACGACACACGACGGATCACGACACTCGGATCACGACACTCGGATCACGACACTCGGATCACGACACTCGGATCACGACACTCGGATCACGACACTCGGATCACGACACTCGGATCACGACACTCGGATCACGACACTCGGGATCACGACACTCGGATCACGACACTCGGATCACGACACTCGGATCACGACACTCGGATCACGACACTCGGACTCACGACACTCGGATCACGACACTCGGATCACGACACTCGGATCACGACACTCGGATCACGACACTCGGATCACGACACTCGGATCACGACACTCGGATCACGACACTCGGATCACGACACTCGGATCACGACACTCGGATCACGACACGACACTCGATCACACTCGGATCACGACACTCGGATCACGACACTCGGATCACGACACTCGGATCACGACACTCGGACACTCGGATCACGACACTCGGATCACGACACTCGATCACGACACTCGGATCACGACACTCGGATCACGACACTCGGATCACGACACTCGGATCACGACACTCGGATCACGACACTCGGATCACGACACTCGGATCACGACACGATCGGATCACGACGACACTCGGACGACACTCGGATCACGACACTCGGATCACGACACTCGGATCACGACACTCGGATCACGACACTCGGATCACGACACTCGGATCACGACTCACTCGGATCACGACACTCGGATCACGACACTCGGATCACGACACTCGGATCACGACACTCGGATCACGACACACTCGGATCACGACACTCGGATCACGACACTCTCGGATCACGACACTCGGGAGACACGGATCACGACACTCACGACACTCGGATCACGACACTCGGATCACGACACTCGGATCACGACACTCGGATCATGACACTCAGATCACGACACTCGGATCACGACACTCGACGACACTCGGATCATGACACTCGGATCACGACACTCGGATCACGACACTCGGATCACGACACTCGGGATCACGACACGACACTCGGATCACGACACTCGGATCACGACACTCGGATCACGACACTCGGATCACACGGATCACTCGGATCACGACACTCGGATCATGACACGACACTCGGATCACGACACTCGGATCACGACACTCGGAGAATGACACTCGGATCACGACACTCGGATCACGACACTCGGATGACACTCGGATCACTCGATCACGACACTCGGATCACGACACTCGGATCACGACACTCGGAGAATGACACTCGGATCACGACACTCGGATCACGACACTCGGATCACGACACTCGGATCACGACACTCGGATCACGACACTCGGATCACGACACTCGGATCACGACACTCGGATCACGACACTCGGATCACGACACTCGGATCACGGACACTCGGATCACGACACTCGGATCACGACACTCGATCACGACACTCGGATCACGACACTCGGATCACGACACTCGGATCACGACACTCGGATCACGACACTCGGATCACGACACTCGGAGGATGATGACACTCGGATCACGACACTCGGAGAATGACACTCACGACACTCGATCACGACACTCGGACACGACACTCGGATCACGACACTCGGATCACGACACTCGGATCACGACACTCGGATCACGACACACTCGGATCACGACACTCGGATCACGACACTCGGATCACGACACTCGGATCACGACACTCGGATCACGACACTCAGATCACGACACTCGGATCACGACACTCGGATCACGACACTCGGACACACTCGGATCACGACACTCGGATCACGACACTCGGATCACGACACTCGGATCACGACACTCGGATCACGACACTCGGATCACGACACTCGGATCACGACACTCGGATCACGACACTCGGATCACGACACTCGGATCACGACACTCGGATCACGACACTCGGATCACGACACTCGGATCACGACACTCGGATCACGACACTCGGATCACGACACTCGGATCACGACACTCGGATCACGACACTCGGATCACGACACTCGGATCACGACACACTCGGATCACGACACTCGGATCACGACACTCGGATCACGACACTCGGATCACGAACTCGGATCACGGACGACACTCGGATCAATGACACTCGGATCACGACACTCACGACTCGGATCACGACACTCGGATCACGACACTCGGATCACGACACTCGGATCACGACACTCGGATCACGACACTCGGATCACGACACTCGGATCACGACACTCGGATCACGACACTCGGATCACGACACTCGGATCACGACACTCGGATCACGACACTCGGATGGATCACGACACTCGGATCACGACACTCGGATCACGACACTCGGATCACGACACTCGGAATGACACGGATCACACTCGGAGAATGACACTCGGATCACGACACTCGGATCACGACACTCGGATCACGACACTCGGATCACGACACTCACTCGGATCACGACACTCGGATCACGACACTCGGACGACACTCGGATCACGACACTCGGATCATGACACTCGGATCACGACACTCGGATCGAACGACACTCGGATCACGACACTCGGATCACGACACTCGGATCACGACACTCGGATCACGACACTCGGATCACGACACTCGGATCACGACACTCGGATCACACACTCGGATCACGACACTCGGATCACGACACTCACGACACTCGGATCACGACACTCGGATCACGACACTCGGGAGATCACGACACTCGGATCACGACACTCGGATCACGACACTCGGATCACTCGGACACACTCGGATCACGACACTCGGATCACGACACTCGGATCACGACACTCGGATCACGACACTCGGATCACGACACTCGGAGAACGACACTCGGATCACGACACTCGGATCACGACACTCGGATCACGACACTCGGATCACGACACTCGGATCACGACACTCGGATCACGACACTCGGAGAACATGGCAACTGCTGAACATTCCACCACAGAAATACATGTGGAACACCCCCAGTGTGACGTCACTGTAACGTATCAAAACTATAACTGTTGCTCTAAGGGGCAGGAAGACACAGCAGGGCCTCACCTCCACTTTGTTCTCAATGTAATCCCAGATTCCCAGCACCACGATGCGGAAAACCGTCTGCGGAGAGACGGATCATTATCATGTTAAAATGTTTAAGAAAAACATTTATTTAAATCAAACAATCTCATCTAACTGACCCCGGAAAGGCCACAGAACTGAACGCAGAACCATGTGGCTGTGAGGCAAGAGCCTAGTGAACTAAAGAGGCCTCACAGCTGGTCCCTACAACGATCATGCCACCTACTGGGGAGTTTCATGTATTACACTGAACAGAAAGTTTCTCACCAGTCTGAAGGTTTTGACGATTATAAAATGAATAAACAGTTTTGTGCTCACATATACAGTGAATTTCTTCATTTTTCTGATTTCACACAAACCATCGCTTTGCTCATGTGACTTCCTCATTACTCAACCACGGTTCATTTGGAGGTTTCGTTTTAGCTGGAACCACACTCCAAAGCTTTGCTTCATTTTGCCCATCAGTAAAGACACTCACCTCAGTGAAGAAGACAGAAAGAATGACCAGACTGATCCAGTGGATCACACAGGCAAACTGCACGGCGTTTTGAACTGAAAAAACAAGCACACACAGTTCAGACTAAATCAGAGGCTGAAGTTCTGCTGTATAATGTAAAAACTTCAACAAACAAACAGATCTGATACTGTAACCAGGTCTTATTTGGGTTTCATGGGGCCATATTCACTGCTTTTCTGTTAAATGCAGCTGTGACCTCACACTTTTCTCACTCAGCCCTCTGATTGGTCGGAGAGTTCATACTTTAACGTGACTGGTTAAATCCACTTGTCACTCACAGTATGATGCAGGCTGAGCAGTAAAAGAGGGAACAGTTC
>JAIEZT010001390.1:35913770-35928770 GCA_019594935.1 Periophthalmus modestus
CCAAGAAACACGCCAAAGAAACACACACCCAAAGAAACACGCCACACGCCAAAGAACACGCCACATCACACGCCAAAGAAACACGCCACACGCCAAAAAACACAACACGCCAAAGAAACACGCCACACGCCAAAGAAACAAACACACGACACGCCAAAGAAAAACGCCACAGCCACACGCCAAAGAAAAACATCACACGCCAAAGAAAACACGCAACAAGAAACACGCCAAAGAAACACGCCACAAGCCAAAGATCACACCCAAAGAAACACGCCACACGCCAAGAAACACGCCAAAGAAAACACGCCACACGCCAAAGAAAAATCACACAAACACACCAACACGCCAAAGAAACACGCCAAACAAACAAAACACGCCAAAGAAACACGCCACACGCCAAAGAAACACGCACACGCCAAAGAAACCGCCAAAGAAACACGCCACACGCCAAAGAAACACGCCACAAGAAAACGCCAAACGCCAAAGAAACACGCCAAAGAAACACGCCACACGCCAAAGAAACACGCCACACGCCACAGCCAAAAAAACACGCCAAAGAAACACGCCAAAGAAACACGCACTGCCAAAGAAACACGCCAAAGAAGACACAACGCCAAAGAAACACGCCAAGAAACACGCCAGAAACACGCCAAGAAACACGCAACAAACACGCCAAAAAAACACAAAAACACGCCACCCAAAGAAAACACGCCACACGCCACAAGAACAAAGAAAACACGCCAAAGAAAACACATCACACGCCAAAGAAACACCATCACAAAAGAAACACATCACACGCAAACACACGCCAAAGAAAACACGCCAAGCCACAACGCCAAAGAAACACGCCACACGCCAAGAAACAAAACAACGCCACACGCCAAAGAAAACACGCCACACGCCAAAGAAACACGCCAACACGCCAAAGAAACACATCACACGCCAAAGAAAAACACATCACACGCCAAAAGAAACACGCCAAAGAAACACATCACAAACATTTGCCAAAGAAACAATCACACGCCAAAGAAAATCACACGCCAAGAAGTGTGTTTGTTAAAGAACCCTGTGACTCTGTTTTCTGATCCTTTTCTGATGTTCCTCGTCTCAGACCTGGAGCTGTGTTTTTTTGTTTCATTTACACGTTTAACACAAACCTGCAGATTTAGGCTGAGTTCTTCTCAAACTGAAAACACTCTGTTCCACCTTGTGATGTCATCATGTGGTGATACAGGAAGTGCTCCACTGTGTTTTTAAACTCCACCTTCACTAGAATCATCTGGATCATTTCAGTCCTGGAGTCACTTATCTCGACTGAACTAAAGGTAAAAGGAGCTGTTAAAACTACCACTTGATGACATCACAAGGTGGAACTGTGGAGATGTTACAGACTAATAATAAAGTGTGACTCAAACGTGAATGAAACAAACACGACTCCAGTGAGTTTTTGAGGAGGAAACATTAAAACACGACTTCAAGGTCTTAAGTCCATTTTGTTTGATATTCGACCTTTTAAAAATCATAAAATCTAAAACCTTGTTATATTAATGATTAAGTTATATTAATTATTAAGTTATATTGATGCTCCGCAGGTCATAGTTTTGTGAAATGTGCTAAAAACGTGACACAGAACAGCAGAAATAACCAGTTTTTGCTGCTTTATTACAGGTTTATACGTCAAATGTTACAAACCTTCAAACATAAATGTGTTTATTAAATACAAAGAGAAAACTCGTCCTAAACTGTTTGGTTTGTTCTGCACATTTTTATTGTTCCTGGTAAATGCTCAAACTTTTATTTTTGAAGAAGTGGCGGTGAACTCACTTCTACATTTAAACAAAACATGTGAATGAGATAAATCACTTTTCTCTGAAGTGTCACAAAACGATAAAGGAGAACTCAGAGCCACGTTCAGTCACGACGGGGCAGCGGCGGCTTAAGTGTCTTGCCCAAGGACACAGCAGCAGCAGCGTCTGTGGGAGCTGGAATCGCACCTCCGACCCGTGGGTCTGTCGCTGTCGTTACAGTCACTGGTTTATGTGCCTCTTTATTTTCTTAAATTGTGATTTTACACCTGCTCCTCGCTGCACATTTCTCTAAAAAAACAAACTAAACCCGACTCTGAGCCTCAGGAGCCGTGAGCTTCTCTTTTCTGACCCTCGTTCTCCTCTTCAGGCCTGTTTTACTACGCCGGACACGGCTTTGAACGAGCCGGGAGGAATTACCTCGTTCCCATCGACGCTCCGCAGCCGTACGACGCCTCCACGTGCGTCTGTGTGCAAAGGATCATGGGAAAGATGCAGGAGAAGAACACGGCGCTGAGTGTGATTCTGCTGGACGCCTGCAGAACGTGGTGAGTTCAGGATGGACTGAGTTTGAACTGAGCCAAAAGAAATAAAACAAATGTTTGTTCAGGAGGAAAGATGAGAGTCTCCCGTCGGTGATCCAGCCCCTGAGAGTCTCCGGGAACACGGTCTACGGCTACGCCACGTATGTGACTCACACGCGACGCTCACACACGTGAACCACACACGTGACGCTCACACACGTGAACCACACACGCGACGCTCACACACGCGACGCTCACACAGGCGACGCTCACACAGGCGACGCTCACACACGCGACGCTCACACACGCGACGCTCACACACGCGACGCTCACACACGTGACGCTCACACACGTGAACCACACACGCGACGCTCACACACAGGCGACGCTCACACAGGCGACGCTCACACACGTGACGCTCACACACGTGACGCTCACACACGTGACGCTCACACACGTGAACCACACACGCGACGCTCACACACGTGACGCTCACACACGTGAACCACACACGTGACGCTCACACAGGCGACGCTCACACAGGCGACGCTCACACACGTGACGCTCACACACGTGAACCACACACGCGACGCTCACACAGGCGACGCTCACACAGGCGACGCTCACACACGCGACGCTCACACACGTGACGCTCACACACGTGACGCTCACACACGTGACGCTCACACACGTGAACCACACACACGACGACGCTCACACACGTGACGCTCACACACGTGAACCACACACGCGACGCTCACACAGGCGACGCTCACACAGGCGACGCTCACACAGGCGACGCTCACACAGGCGACGCTCACACACACGCGACGCTCACACACGTGACGCTCACACACGTGACGCTCACACACGTGAACCACACACGCGACGCTCACACACGTGACGCTCACACAGGCGACGCTCACACACGCGACGCTCACACACGTGAACCACACACGTGACGCTCACACACGTGACGCTCACACACGTGACGCTCACACACGTGACGCTCACACACGCGACGCTCACACACGCGACGCTCACACACGTGAACCAGACGTTTACACATCACAGAGCTAACATGCTAACATGCTAACGCTGCGTCACAAACAGGAAGTGATCATGAGCACTTCCTGTTCCATCGACTCTGGCTCCAGTTCACTTTACACTGAAGTACAAAAATACTCAAGTATCACATGAAAAAATCTCAGATAAAAGTATTACAGTACTACAGTATTACAGTACTACAGTATTACAGTATTACAGTACTACAGTACTACAGTATTACAGTACTACAGCATTACAGTACTACAGTACTACAGTATTACAGTACTACAGTATTACAGTACTACAGTATTACAGTACTACAGTACTACAGTACTACAGTACTACAGTACTACAGTATTACAGTACCTGTTTAAAAATGTACTTAAAGAGTAAAAAGTCAAAGATTTTCAGATCGAATAAATCTTCAAATGTGAAGATTTTGATAAAGTTTTGAGCTGAATTTTGTTCAACACAAACGTCTGAATCAGTCGTTTTTTTATCTTATTATTTGTTCAAATTCTGAACATGTTTTTAAAATAGTTTTTATCATTATTATTATAATTATTTGTTTGGAGCATGTGTCAGGTTCACTTAAAACACGTTTCACAAATGAATCTTTATATAAACTCGAAAAGGAGCCGGAAGAAGAAAAGTTCTTAAACCCTCCCCTCAATCAAATCAAATGTTTTTTTACAGAGGAAAAGACAAAAAGAGAAAAAAAAGAATATAATAAAGAATATATAATATATAATATATAATACTGTTCAAAGGTTTGGAGTCACCCAGATAGTTTTGTGTTTTCCATGAAAAGTCTCACTTTTATTTACCACATTGTTGTAAAATGAATAGAAAATATCATCAAGACATTGACAAGGTCAGAATAAAGATATTTATTTGAAATAATATTTTTTTCCTTCAAACTTTAGTCAGAGAATCCTCCATCTGCAGCAGTTACATCACTGCACCTTTGACCTTTGGCCTCTGGCTGTTCATTTGTTGAGGTGATGTGGAGAAGTTTCACCCACACTTCTAGAAGCCCGTCCCACAGGTTGGATTGTCTGGATGGTCACTTCTTTGTACCATACGTCCAGCTGCTCCCACGACAGCTCAGTGGGGTTTAGATCTGTGACTGGACTCTCCATCACAGAGAGAACACCAGCCTCCTGCTTCTTCTCTAATGATTCTTCACAGTTTGGAGGTTTGCTTTGGGTCGTTGTCCTGTTGTAGGATGAAGGTCCCGGAGTCGCCTCTTCACTGTAGATGTTCACACTGGTGTTTTGCAGGTTCTATTTAATGAAGCTGAGTCTATTTCTCAAACTAGAGACTCTAATGTTCTTATCTTCTTGCTCAGTTGTGCAGGGGCCTCACACTTCTCTTTCTTCTCTGGTCAGAGCCTGTTTGTGCTGTTCTCTGAGGGAGTAGTTCACACCGTTGTAGGAAATCTTCAGTTTCTCATATGGAATAAGCCTTTATTTCTAAGAACAAGAACAGACTGTCGAGTTTCACATGAAAGTTCTCTTTTTCTGGCCATTTTGAGCTTTTAATCAGCCCCACAAATGTGATGCTCCAGATACGACTGATGCTACTTTTATATCTTCTATAACCAGCTAAACTGAGCTAACATGAGGCACAAGGGTTTTCTAATCACACATGAGCCTCTGACACACAGAGCAAACACATCGTACCATTAGACACTGGAGTGATGCTGAAATGAGCCTTTACACCTGTAGAAACTGCACCAAAAACACACATGTGCAGCTAGAACATCATGTACCACATTAACCAGTGTAGAGAGGATTTATGATTAAAGTTATAATCACTGAAAAAACTGCTTTTCTTCCAAAAATAAAGAGATTTCTAAGTGACACCAAACTTTTGAACAGTAGTGTAGATATACACACATATATATTACATATACACACGTACATATACACATGTACTTATACACACATGTACTTACACACACATGTACTTACACACACATGTACTTACACATACATGTACTTACACACACATGTACATACACATACATGTACTTACACACACATGTACTCACACACACATGTACTCACACATACATGTACATATACACACATGTACATACACATACATGTACTTATACATGTACATATACACACATGTACTTACACACACATGTACTTACACATACATGTACTTACACACATGTACATACACACACATGTACTTATACATGTACATACACACACATGTACTCACACACACATGTACATACACATACATGTACTACTTCTCTGAGGCTCTGCACTTCGAGTCGACTCAGTTCCAAGTGGCAGTTTGTGTTTGTTTACGAGATGCTGTGGATCGTTTGTCCGGCTCATAAAGTCGTAGAGTGACGTGTTTTTTTTTTCTGCAGATGTGAAGACGTGTGGAGAGCGTTTGTCCGGTTCATAAAGTCGTAGAGTGACGTGTTTTTTTCCGCAGATGTGAAGACGGTGAAGCGTTCGAGATCCAGCACCAGGGAAAAAGCACCGGCATCTTCACCAAGTACCTCAACAAACACATCCTGCTCCCGGAGAAAGTCACACACGTCCTGGAGCGCGTGTCTGAGGGTGAGCGCGGCGTTCAAACCAGCTTCTGTAAATAGACACTGTGCAGACCATGTCATGACGCTAACTGGAGGCCCTGCTCTGTCTGAGGCTCTGTTTGACTTTAATCTGAGCTTTATTTTAACTCCAACAGGTGAGATGATTTGTGCTGTTAAACAAGACCTTATCAGATAACATCACAAGCTAGCTAGCATTAGCATTAGCATTAGCATTATCCAACAGTTACAGTGAGCCACTCTCACCTTTTGTGTAAAATCCTAAACAGGTCGATAAACGCTCAGATCACACTCACACCAGAGCACAGACACGGGGGGAGGAGGGTTCGTTAAGTGTCTTGCTCATGGACACAATGACAGATCATCTGTGGCAGCTGGAATCGCACCATCGGCCTGTGGGTCAGTGGACCTGACTCTCTATCAATGACATTTATGTCGAGAGCGGGATTCAAACCTTCAACCTTCAGCTCAGTGGGACACGCTCTACCCACTGAGCCACCGCCGCCCACACAGCTCCTGAAAATCTGCACTTTAAATGTTTTTTTACTTGATTTTTTTCAGGCTTAAATCTTTGGCGGTGTTTGCTAATGCTCCGTGTGTCTCCACGGTAACCGCAGAAGGCCCCGCCCCCTCTCGTGATGTCACAGGGCCGATATATCGGCGGGCGGATTAGATAAACGTTGACCTACATGCGTGTGACGGACAGGTGATGGCAGGTTCCGCTCGCCGTGCCCGCTAAGTGTCTGATGACCTCATTCTTAGGAAATTGCGACAGTTGGCAGGAGAACAAGCAGAAACCCGAGAAGTGAGGCCAAAACAGCTGCTGCGCCGCTCGCACGCTGACGACTCGCCTCTCCAGGGTCACGCACCAATCAGCGGCCCCGCGGTCACCATTCCACACCGTCCAGAAGAACATTTTACCCTCACGTAACACACTTTTGTGAGGCAGGATCAGAGTTGTGTGGTTTGTTTTGTGCAGGGGAGAAAAACACGTGTTAATGAAGCGGTTTAATCGTGGCTCATAAAAGCGTCTCGTGCTGAGAGGAACATGTTGATTTATGGAATTAGATCCGTTGGCTCCAGAACGAGTCACAGCTTTGGGTCAGAGTCGCAGTGGAGAGAAGAACGGCTGCAGCTCCGGAGGCTTCAGGAGCTAACAGGACATTTATTTTATTATATTTACACTGTCTGAACATCTCCAGTTTTTTGAGCAGTTTGTTACACAGTGAAACACACAAAATAAAGGACTAATTTTATTTTCTTCAGCTGTTTATGAAAGAAGAATGTTTCAGTTCTCGGTCTGTGCAGAGTCACATTTGTCTGAATTAGGCTGAAATTCTCTGAGAAAATTAAAACATTTGAGGAGCAAAGATCAGCTCAGAACACTGGAAAAACGATATTTCTCTGTATCGTTTTATCGTCCGTCTGCAGATGCTGAGGAGACACGGGGAGGGAGGGGGCGGGACTTATAAACGGGGCTTCTGGGTAATTGGAGGCGAGGAGGAGGTGGGTCGTTTTTACTCCGTTTAGACATGTCCATGTTTTTGAATGTGGATCTTTTGCCTTTTTATTCTTTTAGATTTAGATTTATTTAGATTTAATACTTGTCCAAAACCTTTAATATTCCGTGTGTTGTTTTCAAAGTTTCTAAGTTTGATCATATTCTCTCTTCCATTTTCTTAAGATTAAGTTTATTTCGTCTGATTTTATGAAACTCTCTGTTATAAAAGTTCTTTTGACGTGTGTAAAGTCCATTTAACGATTAAAGTAAAAAAAAAATATTAACAAAACTACAAAGTATTTACACTTTCAGGACAAAGTTTGGGTTTTTTTTCTTTATTTTTATGACTTTCTGCATTTTCTAAACACAAAAGATGTCAGATATATGCAGTAAGATGTAAGGGATTAAGTAGGAAAGAAAAAAGTGACATTTTATTTTATTTTTTTATATCTATGTAAGTCATACTCGAATCCTCAAAGTTTTCACCCTTCACTTTATCGAAGAATATTTCACTTTTTTTCTCATTCCTACATAATTCCATCTTACTTCATTTATCTGATGTTTTCTGTGAGTTTATAAAATGTAGAAAGTCGTAAAAATGCACAAAAACCTTTGGCCTGGTAAATGTAAATGTGGTTTATGTCTCTGAAAACATGTGGTCACTTTCTGTCTTCCTCACAGATGTGGACAAAGATCCTCTGGTGAAGGACAAACAGGCCGTGGAGGTCCGCCACACGCTCAAGGAGGCGCGCTCGCTCTCCGACCCGCTGCTCTCCTGTGGCCACACGAGGGAACTGCACCTGCGGGACGTCTGCTGGAGGCAAGCTAACGGTGAGTCTGCGAAATCAAACCCACGCCAACGATGAGTCTGTGAAATCAAACCCACGCCAACGATGAGTCTGTGAAATCAAACCCACGCCAACGATGAGTCTGTGAAATCAAACCCCGCCAACGATGAGTCTGTGAAATCAAACCCACGCCAACGATGAGTCTGCGAAATCAAACCCACACCAACGATGAGTCTGTGAAATCAAACCCACGCCAACGGTGAGTCTGCGAAATCAAACCCACGCCAACGGTGAACCCTGCGAAATCTGCGAAACAAACCCACGGCAACGGTGAGTCTGCGAAATCAAACCCACGCCAACGATGAGTCTGCAAAATCAAACCACACGCCAACGATGAGTCTGCGAAATCAAACCCACGGCAAACGGTGAGTCTGCGAAATCAAACCCACGCCAACGATGAGTCTGCGAAATCAAACCCACGCCAACGATGAGTCTGCGAAATCAAACCCACGCCAACGATGAGTCTGCGAAATCAAACCCACGCCAACGATGAGTCTGCGAAATCAAACCCACGCCAACGATGAGTCTGCGAAATCAAACCCACGCCAACGATGAGTCTGTGAAATCAAACCCACGACAACGGTGAGTCTGCGAAATCAAACCCACGCCAACGATGAGTCTGCGAAATCAAACCCACGACAACGGTGAGTCTGCGAAATCAAACCCACGCCAACGATGAGTCTGTGAAATCAAACCCACGCCAACGATGAGTCTGCGAAATCAAACCCACGCCAACGATGAGTCTGCGAAATCAAACCCACGCCAATGATGAGTCTGTGAAATCAAACCCACAGATTTTCGCTTCCTCGTCGTCACATTGGCACCGCGTCATGTGATCAGGTTCATTGAAGTCTGTGGCAAAAATGAAATCCATCTTTCCGTTTCTGTTTGGGGAACAGAAAACACACGAGTGACTGTTTTCTGGTGCAGTTACTTTTTCGTTGTTATCAGAGGACACTTCTCCTTCTCAGTCTGTGGTTTCTGGTTCAGTTTCCGTGAGAATGTTCCTCACGTCAGGACTCTTCAGGACGGTTTTGTTCACACATAAAACTGATTTGAGCCACATTTTATTTGCGATGTGAATCAGAAAACGAGACGAGGAAACATCTGCAGAGTAAAGATGGTGAGTCTGAGTTTTTAAAAGTCGATAGAGGAAAAGAGAAGCTGAATTTTAAAGTCTGCTGTGAATAATTGTGTTTGGTTCTCGTTTAATAACAGATCATCTCCTCGTTCCTCATTTGTGGGTTTCAGTTTCCTGTTCAGAAGCTCCATGTCGAGGACACTTCACCATTCATAAAACCCAACATTTTACTTTGAATTGTTGATTTTTTTTTTTTTTTTTTTTTTACCACACCGAGATCCATGAATAACCTCGAACAGTGTTATCTGTGAAATGATGGGACATAGCGCCGCCTTGTGTTGAAATAACACACTTCATATTTTTTTTGTGAGTGTTTTAAAATGAATTAAATTAAAATCTGATCTCGCTAAAAATATTCAAACTTCTGGACGGAGGCAGCGGTGGGTTTGAGCAGAATGTGATTTCAGTGAGGAAAATGGGATTAATCTCAGAAAAATCAAAGAAAAATTTAGCAAATGAAAAGCACTCGGCTCCGTGAGAGAAACCAGAACTTTACAGAATAAGAACGACATTAAAATCAGTCCTCAACAAATCAAAACATGAATAATCATCATGAAAGTGACTTTAAAAAAGAAAAGTGCAGAAAAAAACTCTTCAAGTCTCAGATAAACAGAACAGAGCCTGAATTTAAACAAGTCGAGACTGAGTCACGTCGTCAGGAAGAAACATTTAAACCAAACTGGAAAAAGGATTCACCAGGTTTAGACCTAAGTCTGGACCAGGACTGAACCAGGACTAAACCAGGTCTAAACCAGGTCTAAACCAGGTCTAAACCAGGACTAAACCAGGACTAAACCGGGACTAAACCAGGTCTAAATCAGGACTAAACCAGGACTGAACCAGGTTTAAACCAGGACTAAACCAGGTCTAAACCAGGACTAAACCAGGACTAAACCAGGACTAAACCAGGTCTAAACCAGGACTAAACCAGGACTGAACCAGGACTGAACCAGGTCTAAACCAGGACTAAACCAGGTCTAAACCAGGACTAAACCAGGTCTAAACCAGGACTAAACCAGGTCTAAACCAGGTCTAAACCAGGACTAAACCAGGACTAAACCAGGACTGAACCAGGTCTAAACCAGGACTAAACCAGGACTAAACCAGGTCTAAACCAGGACTAAACCAGGTCTACACTGGGAGTACAGATTATAGATATAAACGACTGAAGAGTTTCATTCTGCTGTTTTTTTTTTTTTTTGGTTCTTTTGCTTTTCTGAAACTGGAGCCACTGCAGCTTTAATAATGTGAGACAAACATTTAAACTCACACTGCTGCTGTTTTTATGTTTTTGAGCCGTTGTAAATGCTGAACCGGAAGCAAATTCCACCAATTTATTTGTGTGGCCATTAAAGATTCTGATTCTGATTCTGAAATGAACCTCAGTTATTTATTTTTTTATTATTATTGTTGTTCTTATTAATCAATTTTTTTTATTATTTTTTTTTAATTAATTTGTATGTAAATGTGTTGTTTTTATGGATACATTTTAAAATGTTTTTGTATTGATTTTATTTTACTTTTTTTGTATTTGTTATTTTTATTTCGTTTGTCCCTTTTGTGACCTCGGCTCTTGGGGACAGTGGATGGACATGATTCTTCGTCTTTAATCCACGGTTTTTACTTCATGTTGTATCACGTCTGTCCCAGTCAAATAAAGATAAAAACAAAGAACTAAAGATGGAGTGAAACTGGCTCCGTCCCGTCATAGAGTTTTTGTGTTTCAGAGCTGCCCCAGAAGAAGAGTCTGAAGTTTCCTTGTGGAGCAGAGGTGGAGGTCGGCTTCTCCGCCTTGTTCTCCAACGTTCTTGTGGCGTTTGCCAGTGTGAGACGCTCGGAGCCTCATGTGGAGGACTGCACGGTCGTCCTGAGCAGCTCGCCCGTAAGAACCAGACACACCACCGTTTATCTACGACACAGAAGTGACTCTGTTCTAATCCTCACAGACCTCGTCATGTTCTAATCCTCACAGACCTCGTCATGTTCTAATCCTCACAGACCTCGTCATGTTCTAATCCTCACAGACCTCGTCATGTTCTAATCCTCACAGACCTCGTCATGTTCTAATCCTCACAGACCTCGTCATGTTCTAATCCTCACAGACCTCGTCATGTTCTAATCCTCACAGACCTCGTCATGTTCTAATCCTCACAGACCTCGTCATGTGTCTAATCCTCACAGACCTCGTCATGTTCTAATCCTCACAGACCTCGTCATGTTCTAATCCTCACAAACCTCGTCATGTTCTAATCCTCACAGACCTCGTCATGTTCTGATCCTCACAAACCTCGTCATGTTCTAATCCTCACAGACCTCGTCATGTTCTAATCCTCACAGACCTCGTCATGTTCTAATCCTCACAGACCTCGTCATGTTCTAATCCTCACAGACCTCGTCATGTTCTAATCCTCACAGACCTCGTCATGTTCTAATCCTCACAGACCTCGTCATGTTCTAATCCTCACAGACCTCGTCATGTTCTAATCCTCACAGACCTCGTCATGTTCTAATCCTCACAGACCTCGTCATGTTCTAATCCTCACAGACCTCGTCATGTTCTAATCCTCACAGACCTCGTCATGTTCTAATCCTCACAGACCTCGTCATGTTCTAATCCTCACAGACCTCGTCATGTTCTAATCCTCACAAACCTCGTCATGTTCTAATCCTCACAAACCTCGTCATGTTCTAATCCTCACAGACCTCGTCATGTTCTAATCCTCACAGACCTCGTCATGTTCTAATCCTCACAGACCTCGTCATGTTCTAATCCTCACAGACCTCGTCATGTTCTAATCCTCACAGACCTCGTCATGTTCTAATCCTCACAGACCTCGTCATGTTCTGATCCTCACAAACCTCGTCATGTTCTGATCCTCACAAACCTCGTCATGTTCTGATCCTCACAGACCTGCTGTTTTGTTTCATTCACTTGTTTGAGTCACACTTTATTATTTGGTGTTTTCAGTCTGACAGAAGAACTCAGCCTGGATCTGCAGGTTTGTGTGAAACGTGAATGAAACAAAAGCTCCAGGTCTGTGTTTTGACAGGGTGCTGCTGCCCTCTAGTGGTGAAAGTGTAGAATTGTTCATGTTGATTTTCTGGAGCTGTTTGTTTTTTCTGTCAGTTTAACGTCTTTGGTTCCTCAGGTGTTGGAGGATATATTTTCGGGACAGTGCAGGTCAGAGGAGCTGGACTCGCTGCTCTTCAGCTCGTGTCATGACTCAGACTCCAGCGTCCGGCTGTGCGGGCTGCAGACGCTGCAGGTAAAAGTACAAACATCTCAGTAAAACGAGTTTGGATCGTAGAACTTGGACCTGATGTGTAAAAACTGGAACATGTTTGTCCAAAGTCGATAAAACTTCCACAGTGACGAGTTAGACAAAAACAAAATGAAAAACAGTGGAAAGAAGAACTCGATTCTGTGAAGTAAAAGATACAAGAGCAACAAATCTACTGAAGTAAAAGTATTAAAGTACTTGTTTATTAAGAGTAAAAAGTATTTCTCACAGATTTTGAGTCTTAAAAAGCTTCAAATGTGATTTTGATAAAGATTTGAGCTGAATTTTGACAGAACCAAGTGAATCATCTGTTTTCTGTTTTTAGTCCAGTTCATAAATGTAGTGGAGTAAAAGTACAGATACTGCGTTCAGAAGTACTCAAGTAAAAAGTACACACTGTAAAATGTACTAAAGTAAAGTACAGGTACATGAAGTGTTTACTTCAGTGCAGTACTTTTACTGCGTCGCACTGACCAAACATCAGACACTTCTGGAGTTACACTTTTTTCTTGAGTTTGAAGAATTTACCTCAACAGAAGAAAAATGTGACGTTTATTTTGGGCTCAGTATTTATATTTGAACATTTTCTTTTTTGCAGTGAGGAGATTTGTTTTTTTTATGTAATAAAAATAAGATTTGAGCTGCAGGTTGAACTTTGTGGCTGATCTTTTATTCGCTGCAGCTCAAGTTTTAAATGATCTGGTTTCTGTCAGTTGTATAAAGTCGTGTTTCTCTGTCGGACACCTCCTCCTGAAAAACATAAAACCAGTGTTATTATTATTATTATTAGTAGTTTGTATCTTGCATCTCCACTGTTTATGATCCGTGCTAACGTGCTAACGTGCTAACTTTCTAGCACGTCGCTCATTGTCTCCTCTGCTCACAGGAGTCTCTGATCCTCAAAGTGGATCTACACTTCACCGTCCTGGAGAGACACAGTGTGAGACGCTGCAGCCAGAGCCTGGAGCTGAACCTGGGCAGGCCCCTGGTGGCCTCCTGTGGACTCGGGCGCAAGGCGGAGTCTCCAAAGTCTCCGCCTCCTAAGTATCTGCCTCCAAAGTCTCCGCCTCCAAAGTCTCTGCCTCCAAAGTCTCCGCCTCCAAAATCTTCGGGCCACTACAACATCTCACACAAGAACCAACGCACCCGAACATTTGAAGCCTTTAGCAGGAAGGCCGAGGCTCTGACTCGAGTGACAGTCGGGAGGAACAAACCAGAAGAACATGATGAAGACGACATTTTTAACTTCATCCACTTGAAAAACTGAACCTGGTGCTGAGAGATTTAAAGATCCACGTGTTTTCTGATCTGATCTAATGTTTCCTCATCTCAGACCTGGAGTCGTGTTTTTTGTTTCATTCACATGTTTAACACAAACCTGCAGATTTAGGCTGAGTTCTTCTCTCACTGAAAACTCTCTGTTCCACCTTGTGATGTCATCATGTGGTGAAACAGGAAGTGCTCCACTGTGTTTTTAAACTCCACCTTCACTAGAATCATCTGGATCATTTCAGTCCTGGATTTGCCTCTTATCTCGACTGAACTAAAGGTAAAAGGAGTTGTTAAAAACTACCACTTGATGACATCACAAGGTGGAACAGAGCGTTTTGAGCTTTGGAGATGTTAATAATAATAATAAAGTGTGACTCAAACATGTGAATGAAACAAACACAGTGTTAGAACATGGAGGTTTGTGATACAGGACCTTTAATGATGAATGGATCAGTTTTACTCGTTTTTTCTCTTGAAACGTGACGTTTTGTTCTCGCTCAGGTTGATTCTCTGGTTGTTTCAGGACTAAATCCGGCCGTCTACAGAACACGATGTAAATACATCTATAAACACTAGAACATTCCAGTTTTTCTACAGTTTTACAGCCGACTGCAGACCCGAGCTGTGCTTTAAACTCACTTCATTTCCTTTGTCTCTTCATGTTAATCTTTGATTTGTTTCCACACGTTTCTTTAGCGGCGTCTTTACTCGTCTGTGTCGTGTTTGTGTTTTATCTGATTCTGGAGTTTATGGACCAGACAAACTCCGGCCCGCGGGCCACACACGGCCCTTTGGATTAATTAATCTGGCCAAACGTGACCAAATTATATATTTTAAAAAAGTCAGAGTAAACCTGGTTCAAAGTTTTCTGTTGTGTTTAATTAACTAAAATTTAATAAATTAATTATTCATTTAATTCATTAATTTGTAAAATGTTTGTTCAGTGATTCTTTCATTTTCAGGCTCTGCTCCACGTCACTAATCTCTAGTGTCGTAT
>JAIEZT010001390.1:35938770-35966534 GCA_019594935.1 Periophthalmus modestus
CCAAATGTTTTGTGTTTTGATTTTATTTCAAACCAAATACACAAAAAGATTTTTCACTCCTGTGATTTCAGAACAACATGATTCTTAATGTCTAACTGTCCTACAGACCTGACTCCTGTGAGCTTCAATCCATGTTCTGATGTTTCCTCCTCAAAAACAGACCTGGAGTCGTGTTTTTGTTTCATTTATTATTAGTCTGTAACATCCCCAAAGCTCAAAACTCTCTGTTCCACCTTGTGATGTCATGAAGTGGTAGTTTTAGCAGCTCCTTTTACCTTTAGTTCAGTCGAGATAAGTGGCTGAAATGATGTTGGGCTCATCTTGAAAATGGTCGATTTTAAAGATTAAACTCGAACATGAATCACTCCAAATACAACTTCAGAGGCTCAAGGAGAAGAACCGAGGAGAACCTGGAGAAACATCTGAACCGAGAACAGAAGATTCTGTTTGTGTTTGTTCATTTGTCGTGGGCTGGACTCAGACTGTTCTCTCCTCCTCCTCCTCAGGTTCATTAAAGACGTGGTGCTCAGCGATGACCACGAGCGACATGCTGTGATCTACAAGTGGCCCCGCTCCTCCGTCACCTCCTCCTCCCTCTGCACCTCCTCCTCCCTCTGCACCTCCTCCTCCCTCTGCACCTCCGTCTCTGCTCAGACCATGTGAAAGACACTCGCAGCTTCATCTGTTTCATCTCCAAACTTCTTCAGACACTATGGCTGCCTGTGCCGCCAACAACAACCACACCACCTCCACCACCTCCACCAGCACCACCTCCACCACCAGCAGCAGCAGCAGCAGCGTCGTCCTGTCGAAGGTGCGCAGCGCGTGGAGGAGCCAGACGAGCAGAGATGAAGGAGACGGGAGAAAGAACGGAGAGGTCACTGGACAAAACACCATCCTGGAGTTTTTTCAGATCTGTGACAGTGAAAACAAAGGCTTCATAACGAGACGGGACCTGCAGGTGAGTGACCACACGACATCTGCACCTTCTACAGGTCACGGCTCTTAAAGCTCCAGCACCGGCCGATACTTTGGGTCGACCTAAAGAACTCAGATCTTTATATTAACACTTTAATGACAGACGCACAGCTCGTCTGAAGGGCTGAGAGAAAACCTGCTGTAGGTGAGTTTGGAGCAAATTAAAATGACATGATGTGGTGAAATGATCTAAAATATCGAACCAAAAATATCACCAAAGCTCCTCGGCCGTCAGTTTCTCTGGATTTGAAAGAATCAGTATCGGTATCGGCCATGAAAAGACCCCATGAGCCGATCTCTGGAGCGTGAACCACTCGAGGGAGAGCGACCAGGTTTTTATAAGTTTTCAGGGTTTTTCTCACAGAGCAGAACAGTAATGACAAAAAGTGTGTTCATACTTTTTACATTTGTGGAAATTTTAATAAGGAATTTCACGAGTTTTTCTTCAAAAAACATTTTAGAAGTGTTCAGTTTTAATCATGTGCAAACTGCAGTTTTATTGTTGGACTTAAACAGAATAAAAGTATTTTTCATTTGTACAAACACTGAAACTTAAACTCACAGACTTAGAGACGGGTCATTTTTCTTGTCTTTTTTTGTGTTTGAATGAGGAATTTAATTTTGAATCTTAAAATCTACTTCAAAACCAAGAATTCAGACTTAAATTAACGTTAAAGCCCAGTATAAATCTGCTCTTAGTCTGAGACTTAATGAGGACAAAACCAGAAGTTTGTGTAACATTCAGAAGTGTTTTTAAATCAAGAGTCGCTCTCTGTCGTCTCCACAAGACGATACACTGAACTCCACCATAGAACCTGTTTTTTGTGGCATTTGAGCAAACCTGGATTTCACTGGTTAGTTTTCTGAAAAACATGTGTCTAAGAAGTTTTTAATCATGAAAAAAAATGCATTTTCTAACAGAAATAATCAAATAAAAGTCATGGTGTTTATAGCACTAACACTTTAGCATATTTAGCACATGTAGCACATACACACTGTTTACTCTTTAATTCTACTTTTATTCATTTATGTAGATTTCTCCAGGAGGCCCAGTGAGATCACTCAGAGTCTTTGTCATGGCCCTGTTCAAAATAAAAACTAAATAAACGTAGTTTTTGTTGAGTTGACAGATTTAAAAGGCTCGTACTGGACTGAGGATCACTCAAACATTTAAAACATTAAAAACAGGAGCAGGTCTGAGGATAAACATTTATCACCACATTATTAAACGAAAGTCCCAAATATTCTCCATCGTGAAGCAGAATCACCAAAAGCCCATTTTTCATGTCAGTCCTGGTGCCGTCTGTGACTGAGTCGTGAGATCTTCTATTAAACGTTTCTGTTTCAAAACCAGGTGAGAGACTAAATCTGTAGAAAACTATAAATGTTTTACAAAAGACGACGGCGCAGAGACGATCCACCTCTTTTTACACGTTTTATGAAATACAACATTATCCAGGACATTTTAACACCATTTTACTCTTCAGCTGTACAAACAAATACATAAATATTGAGTCATTTTCCGTGTGCCTCATTATGAAAGTGCTCGTGGCTCAGACTAAAATACCAGCCGTGAACCGCTGCCACTCAAAAGTCTATTAATAATCCTCCCATTGAGTAATCTGAGAGATTAGGACACGGTTTATTCAAAGTGGCCTGAGACAGTGAGCGTGTTTTGTAATTCGTCCACTTTTCTGTCATTATTGTGCAGATTCAGAGGCTCTTTCATATCGAGGCCTTTGATTTCGCTCTTTTCCGTCAATGAAATCCATCAATGCATCAGCGCTTTGAACTGGGCCGAATGCTAATGTTTGAATAAATTAAAACGCTCGCAGAGTGTCGACCGCTCTCAGTCCAGTACTATTATGTGTACTATTATGTTTACTATTATATTTACTATCATATTTACTATTATATTTACTATTATATTTATATTATATTTATATTATATTTACTATTATATTTACTGTATTTACTATTATATTTACTCTAATATTTACTATTATATTTATATTATATTTACTATTATATTTACTATAATGTTTACTATTATATTTATATTATATTTATATTATATTGACTATTATATTTTATATATATTTATATTATATATATATTATATTATATTATATTTATATTATATTTACTATTATGTTTACTATTATATTTATATTATATTTATATTACTATTTATATTTATTTATATTATATTTACTATTATATTTATATTATTTCTATTATATTTACTATTATATTTATTTTATATTATATTTATATATATTTATATTATATTTATGTTATTTATATTATATTTACTATTATATTTATATTATATTTATATTATATTTACTATTATATTTATATTATATTATATATTATATTTACTATTATATTTATTTTATATTATATTTATATTATATTTATATTATATTTTATATTATATTTATATTATGTGTTATTATATTTACTATTATATTTATATTATATATTATTATATTTATATTATATTTATATTATATTATATTATATTTATATTATATTTACTATTATATTTATTTTATATTATATTTATATTATATTTATATTATATTTTATATTATGTTTACTATTATATTTATATTATATTTTATGATGTTTACTATTATATTTTATATTATATTTATATTATATTTATATTATATTTATATTATATTTACTATTATGTTTACTATTATATTTATATTATATTTATATTATGTTTACTATTATATTTATATTATATTTCTATTATGTGACTGTAATGTGCTGCACAGATCACGTTGCTCTGGGTTTTTTTCTCACAGTTCTAGTTGTCGTTTGACGCTCTGGTGACCCAGAGGGAGGGAGCGTGTTGAATGTGTTTGCTGACAAAAGGGATATGCACAGACCAATAACACACTTTACAAGAAACAGCTCCCAAATCCTGTCCCCGTCACGGCCTCTGTAAACAGAAGAGCCGTGTAAACGTGACGTCCCAGGACCAACAGAGGTGCGGCTATTTAAACAAGTCCATGGAAGTTGTTTAAATAAAGATTTGGGAGATGTTTTTTTTTTGCGTTGCATAAAGTAACGGCCTGAATGTCGAGTTGAGCCGCAGTGGACCATGTGTGTCAATGATTAGAGCGTGTGAGACGACGCCATGTGCCGCCGTGTGCTGCCGTGTCCCACCGTGTCCCACCGTGTCCCACCGTGTCCCACCGTGTCCCACCGTGTCCCACCGTGTCCCACCGTGTCCCACCGTGTCCCACCGTGTCCCGCCCTGTCCCGCCGTGTCCCACCGTGTCCCGCCGTGTCCCTCAGCACCAAGGCCAAACAGCCTCAGAAAATTAAATGAACAATACAGAATTATTATTGTCTTTGCTGTTTCAGGATTAAAAAAATACAAGAATTTAGACACTCCCACTTATGTCACCTGTTCAGAGGTGGAATGTGACTAAAGTAAAGTAGTGTAGTACTGTACTTAAGTAAATATTTTAGGTATCTGTACTTTACTTAAGTACATCTTTCAGTGTGTACTTTTTACTTTCTACTCCACATTTGAAGCTTTATCAAAATCTGTGCGAAATACTTATTTACTCTTAAAGTACATGTTTGAGCAAGTACTTTAACACTTTTACTTAAGTAGATTTTTCCATGTGATACTTTTACTTTTACTTGAGTATTTTTTGCTCTGATATCTGTACTTTTACTTCAGTAACAAAGTCGAGTACTTCTTCCACGTCTGTTTATTTTAAAGTTGGACTTTGTTGATCTATAAGGAAAGTTACACAGTGACTCATTAATTACAATGTAAGAATCATATTAATGACAAAAAAATAAATATATGTCTTAAATCTCTAAATCCTCGTCGCAGCAGAAAACTGAGCAGAGTGAAGTTTGTCCTGAATGTCTCACTGTTGGTCACATGACCAGTGTGTGTGGTTTTGTTATGATGTGTTAGAGAAACATTTTCTTTGTGCTGTTTATTTTCTGGGTTTGTGATTCTGCAACTTCCTCAAAATCTTAAAACTTAACACTTAAAATGAGCAAATGTAAAAGCTCAAGAGGAGAGACGAGGAGCTTTTCAGACCTGTCTTTAATTACAACTTGTAACTGAATAAACATGTAAGAATTCATCACATGACGATGTAGAATTCATCACATAACGGCCATTATCCACTTCCCCTCTTTTCTCTTTCACAGTGAAACACATTTTGTTTGACGTGTGTCGGGTTTTATCACATTTGTCTGTGACAGTTTGACCCAGACTCAGGCTCTGACCAGACGGCTGCATCTTTATCTCGTGTGTAGTTTTTAAATATAGACTCGTTCTACAATAATTTAAAGTTACAGTGCAGGACATTATGGTGTTTTTTATTAAAATACAAAAAAAAAAAAAAAGAAATGTGATTTTATTCTAAAATTATGTAATTTGTAGAATACAGATTGAATTTTGGAGGAAGAAAAACATTATTTAAAAAATCATTTAAAGTGATAATGTCAAAACTGGAAAAACGTCAAAACTGGAAAAACGTCAAGTTCAAAAGTATACTCTGTGTAGTACACTCTGTGTAGTACACTCTGTGTAGTACACTCTGTGTAGTACACTCTGTGTAGTACACACAGTACTACACTCTGTACTACACACTGTACTACACTCTGTACTACACTCTGTACTACACTCTCATGTCTACTCTCTGCTCAGAGTGAAGTATCTGTTGCTCAGAGTGAAGTATCTGTTGGTATAGTTACAGTACATGTAGCGTCCTTGAGTCTTGCCAGTTGCAGCTGTGTTTTTGTGTTTTTCTCCACAGAGGCTGAACAGCGAGCTCCCTCTCACTCCTGACGATCTGGAGGACGTCTTTGATACTCTGGACTCAGACGGCAACGGATACCTCACCCTGGACGAGTTCTCCTCGGGCTTTAGTGAGTACTGACCTCACCCTGGACGAGTTCTCCTCGGGCTTTAGTGAGTACTGACCTCACCCTGGACGAGTTCTCCTCGGGCTTTAGTGAGTACTGACCACAGTGAGTCTGACGTCACATTGTCCAGCTCCAAATGAAGCTCATCGAGGCTCGAGCAGGTGTAGGGACGATCTGGAGAGTTCTTATTTTGGAATTCAGACTCGTGACACTGGGTTAACAGAGAGCAGGCCCTTAGCAACACTGTCAATCAAACCTGTTGCTAACGCTAACAGGAGCGACGTCGGGGAAAGAAGGACCTGATGTGTCTGTTATTAATGTTCATATGTTGATTTACAGACACAGACGTGAAATAAAAAACCCAGGATCATGTAGAGGGTTAATACGAACATTTAAGACCAACATGAGTCTGAAGCAGCAGAGACAGAGAGACACAGTTTATCTATGTGAAGTGAATTGGAGCCAGAGTCAATGGAGCAGGAAGTGCGACATGATCACTTCCTGTTTGTGGTGGCTAGCGCGTTAGCTCTGTCCGTTTATATAAACAGTCTAAACTGTGTGTTTTATTTGTTGTTTACCTTGGTTCTTCCAGGTGAATTCTTGTTTGGACAGAATGTTTCTGTTGAGTCAAACATGGACGGACACGCCTCGGGTAACGCCTCAGTGGAGACGGTGTACCAGGGTCAGTGGGAGGAGCATCTGGCTGGTCCCGATGATGAAGAGGAGAAGCACTTCTCTATGCTCATGGACGGTCTGGGGGCCAGTCACGTCTTTGAAAAGTGAGTTTGATGAATCTAAAATATTAGGCAGAGGGTCATTTACTTTTGGGACAAAGTCTAATCAATATAGAAATGTGTCTCTAGCCCCGCCCATCTGGGAGTATGACATCATCACGTTCTACCATCTGAAAACTCTGGGGGTGTTCTACATGTATGTGTGTGGCGGAATATTCAGCAGTTACCATGGAGACACGATGCATGAAAAAATAAGTTTAAACATCATCTGAAAACTCAAGAAAAATACAAACTGAATTTAAACAGCTCATGTTCAGGAGTCCGAGCTCATGGTTCTTTTAAGAGTTTGATTTTACACAAAAAGGTGAAAGTGACTCACTAAAAACTGTTGGCTAATGCTAATGCTAATGCTAATGCTAATGCTAACGAGCTTGTGACTGTGATGTTATTTGAGGGACTTGTTTAACAGCACAAATCACCTGTTCCATCTAAGTCAGTTCTTTTTGGACAGATTGTGTTAAAATCAGATCAGATTAAAGTCTAACAAGCTTCAGACAGAGCAGTGCCTACAGTTAGCGTCACACCCCCGGGGAATGTTGACGACATCATCTGCAAAATATAAACTGAGACTAAATCTGAAACACAGCCTGGACTGAACTAGAGCAGTGTTCACACTTTTAAACACGATGTGGTCCTGGTCAGAGCCGAGTGAAGACGTGAGTCTGGTCTGAGTCTGGTCCGAGTCGTCCCGGTTCAGTCCCACATAGACCACATCTAAACCGGGACTGAACCGGGACTAAACCGGGTCTAAACCGGGACTGAACCGGGACTGAACCGGGACTGAACCGGGACTAAACCGGGACTGAACCGGGACTAAACGGGGACTAAACCGGGACTGAACCGGGACTAAACCGGGTCTAAACCGGGTCTAAACCGGGACTGAACCGGGACTGAACTGGGACTAAACCGGGTCTAAACCGGGTCTAAACCGGCACTAAACCGGCACTAAACCGGCACTAAACCGGCACTAAACCGGCACTAAACCAGGACTAAACCAGGACTAAACCAGGACTATAATAAGACCAAACAGATTCTAAATCTGGCTCAGAGTTTGAACACTCCCATAATGACAAACACAAAAGGACTGAGGCTCCGGGTCATTCATGCTTCACATCATTCATAATACATTCACAAATAAAAATAATTAACAAAATGGCTTCTGGCCAAACTGTCAAAATCTAAACTATGTCAAAACCGACACCAAGAAACTGGCTCTAAAGAGTAAATTGTTGCCCTTTTAATTTTAAGCCATGTCCCTATATATTTTTTTATTTTCTGGTCAAATGGGCTGAATGATGCAGAACTGATACTTTGTGGTGACGTCACTCTGGGGGTGTTCTACATGTGTCTTTATGGTGGAATGTTCAGCAGTTACCATGGAGACATGATGCACACATGAGCAAACACTGACAAAAAAGTTTTAATATAAGTTTTAATATAAGTCTGAAACGTCAGCTCAGCTGTTGGAGTTCAGATGAGTCAGATCTTTATGGTCCGACTGTGTTAAAACAGAGCTCAGATTGAAGCTTCAGACAGAATAGTGCCTTCAGTTAGCAGCACACCCTCAGAGAATGTCGATGACATCAGAGTCTCGATTGACATGTGACTCTTCTGGTTTAGTGCCGCAGAGATCCGCAGTCTGTGGGCGCAGCTCCGCAGGGACGAGCCGCACCTCCTGTCCAACTTCGAGGACTTTCTGGCCCGAGTGACGTCACAGCTCATCGAGGCGAATCAGGAGAAGAGCGAGATGGAGAGCGCCCTCAAGAGGTCAGCACCAGCATCGAACTAAAGCTCCAATGTTACACTAAAAGGACTGAAGTCACATTCTGATGTTTCCTCAAAAACAGAGTTTCACTCACACGTTTGAGGAACACTTTATTATGAGTCTGTGTACGAGGACTAAACGGGGACTAAACCAGGACTAAACCAGGACTAAACCGGGACTAAACGGGGACTAAACCGGGTCTAAACCAGGACTAAACCAGGACTAAACCAGGACTAAACCAGGTCTAAACCAGGACTAAACCGGGTCTAAACCAGGACTAAACGAGGACTAAACGAGGACTAAACCGGGACTAAACGAGGTCTAAACCAGGACTAAACGAGGACTAAACGGGGACTAAACGAGGTCTAAACCAGGACTAAACGAGGACTAAACGGGGACTAAACCAGGTCTAAACGGGGACTAAACATGGACTAAACCAGGTCTAAACCAGGACTAAACCAGGTCTAAACCAGGACTAAACCAGGACTAAACCAGGACTAAACCAGGTCTAAACCAGGTCTAAACCAGGACTAAACCAGGACTAAACCAGGTCTAAACCAGGTCTAAACCAGGTCTAAACCAGGACTAAACCAGGACTAAACCAGGACTAAACCAGGACTAAACCAGGTCTAAACCAGGTCTAAACCAGGACTAAACCAGGACTAAACCAGGTCTAAACCAGGTCTAAACCAGGTCTAAACCAGGTCTAAACCAGGACTAAACCGGGACTAAACCGGGACTAAACCGGGACTAAACCGGGACTGAACCGGGACTGAACCGGGACTGAACCGGGACTAAACCGGGACTAAACGAGGACTAAACCGGGACTAAACATGGACTAAACGGGGACTAAACGGGGACTAAACGAGGACTAAACGAGGACTAAACCGGTACTAAACCGGGTCTAAACCGGGACTAAACCGGGACTAAACCAGGTCTAAACCAGGTCTAAACCAGGTCTAAACCAGGACTAAACCAGGACTTTTGTGCCTTTTGCAGATAAAGTTCAAATCTTGTGTCTTGTGGCTCAAATACTTTGATTTTACTCGTTCACAGAAAAGCCGCCAACCACGACGATGAAATCCGACACCTGTACGAGGAGATGGAGCAGCAAATCAAAAATGAGAAAGACAAGATTCTGTTACAGGTCAAATATATTTATGAAGTGGAGTTTTCTCGGAGTTAAAGTGTAAAACTCTTTTAACGTTGCCTCGTGTTTCACTCTTCACCCTCAGGACTATAAACAGTTTCTCTCTCGGAGCCAAGACCTGGAGCTTCAGCTGTCGTCCAAAGAAAAAGAGCTCGAACAACTGTTTCAGAAGCAGAAGAGGGTGAGTGAACGGCGACGTAACTCCTCTGAGAGTGAAACAGACCGGACTGAGAGTGAAACACACCGGACTGAGAGTGAAACACACCGGACTGAGAGTGAAACACACCGGACTGAGAGTGAAACACACCGGACTGAGAGTGAAACACACCGGACTGAGAGTGAAACACACCAGACTGAGAGTGAAACACACCAGACTGAGAGTGAAACACACCAGACTGAGAGTGAAACACCGGACTGAGAGTGAAACAGACCGGACTGAGAGTGAAACACACCAGACTGAGAGTGAAACACACCAGACTGAGAACACGGACTGAAAACAAGTGAAACCACCGGACTGAGAGTGAAAAACACCGGACTGAGAGTGAAACACACCAGACTGAGAGTGAAAACACACCGGACTGAGAGTGAAACACACCGGACTGAGAGTGAAACACACCGGACTGAGAGTGAAACACACCAGACTGAGAGTGAAACACACCGGACTGAGAGTGAAACACACCGGACTGAGAGTGAAACACACCAGACTGAGAGTGAAAACACACCAGACTGAGAGTGAAACAGACCCGGACTGAGAGTGAAACACACCAGACTGAGAGTGAAACACACCAGACTGAGAGTGAAACACCGGACTGAGAGTGAAACAGACCGGACTGAGAGTGAAACACACCAGACTGAGAGTGAAACACACCAGACTGAGAGTGAAACACCGGACTGAGAGTGAAACACTGAGAGTGAAACCGGACTGAGAGTGAAACACACCAGACTGAGAGTGAAACACACCGGACTGAGAGTGAAACACCGGACTGAGAGTGAAACACACCGGACTGAGAGTGAAACAGACCAGACTGAGAGTGAAACAGACCAGACTGAGAGTGAAACACACCAGACTGAGAGTGAAACACACCGGACTGAGAGTGAAACACCGGACTGAGAGTGAAACAGACCGGACTGAGAGTGAAACACACCAGACTGAGAGTGAAACACACCGGACTGAGAGTGAAACACACCGGACTGAGAGTGAAACACACCAGACTGAGAGTGAAACACACCAGACTGAGAGTGAAACACACCAGACTGAGAGTGAAACACACCAGACTCAGAGTGAAACACACCGGACTGAGAGTGAAACACACCAGACTGAGAGTGAAACACACCAGACTCAGAGTGAAACAGACCGGACTGAGAGTGAAACACACCAGACTGAGAGTGAAACACACCAGACTCAGAGTGAAACACACCAGACTGAGAGTGAAACACACCGGACTGAGAGTGAAACACACCAGACTCAGAGTGAAACACACCGGACTGAGAGTGAAACACACCAGACTGAGAGTGAAACACACCAGACTGAGAGTAAAACACACCGGACTGAGAGTGAAACACACCGGACTGAGAGTGAAACACCGGACTGAGAGTGAAACACACCGGACTGAGAGTGAAACACACCGGACTGAGAGTGAACACACCGGACTGAGAGTGAACACACCGGACTGAGAGTGAAACACACCGGACTGAGAGTGAAACACACCGGACTGAGAGTGAAACACACCGGACTGAGAGTGAAACACACCGGACTGAGAGTGAAACACACCGGACTGAGAGTGAAACACACCGGACTGAGAGTGAAACACACCGACTGAGAGTGAAACACCGGACTGAGAGTGAAACACACCGGACTGAGAGTGAAACAGACCGGACTGAGAGTGAAACACACCAGACTGAGAGTGAAACAGACCGGACTGAGAGTGAAACAGACCGGACTGAGAGTGAAACAGACCGGACTGAGAGTGAAACAGACCGGACTGAGAGTGAACACACCGGAGGAACAGAGTGAAACAGAACCGGACTGAGAACACACCGGACTGAGAGTGAAACACACCGGACTGAGAGTGAAACACACCAGACTCAGAGTAAAACACACCAGACTGAGAGTGAAACACACCAGACTGAGAGTGAAACAGACTGGACTGAGAGTGAACCCTCCCCTCACTCGTGTTTAGGTGTTGTTCATTTTCCATTTCTTCCATTTTTTTCTTTTTTCTACGTTTTATTCCCTCTTGTGTTTTTGTTTTTCGCCCACGTCTCGGTGAATTATTGATAAATCCTGTGTCGTGGTGCATTCATGAGTCGTTGTGTTGCAGCTGGAGCATCAGTGCAGGGACCTCCACAGTGAACAACACGAGACCAAAGTGGAGAACGTGAAGTTAAAACAGACCAACGAGGAGCTGCTGCGGGAGCTGGAGCACACGAGCCGCCAGCTGAGCCACGCCCAAGAGCAGCTGCTGACGCTCCAGAAGCAATCGACACAACTACACGAGGAGAAGGAGATGTGAGTGTGAGCCAACGATTTACACGAGGAGAAGGAGATGTGAGTGTGAGCCAACGATTTACACGAGGAGAAGGAGATGTGAGTGTGAGCCAACGATTTACACGAGGAGGAAATAAAAACCCCAGGATCATGTAGAGGGTTAATACGAACATTTAAGACCAACATGAGTCTGACAGCAGCAGAGACAGAGAGAGGAGACATGGTTTTTATATAGAAAGTGAACTGGAGCCGGAGTTGATGGAACAGGAAGTGCCTCGTGATCACTTCCTGTTTGAACACGGTGGCAGCAGGTTTAGCTCTGTCCTTTATATAAACGTCTCTGGCTCCATCAGGCCCCAGAGCAGCACAGACTCAGGCGACTCAGGAAACAGAAACATTTTAAGTCTAAATCTAAGTCAATAATTTCATTTAAAAATTTCGCTCCATTTTCCACCAAATTTCACAACGTCCAGTTACTCCACGAGGCTGATCGTGTTTTCTTTTTCTCGACAGTGAAATGTACCGACTGACTGAAGGACTTCAGCGAGAGCGAAACAGTTTAATGAAGCAGCTCGACCTGATGAGGTGAGAACTTCTACTGAAGCAAACGCCGACGTCTAAAACTAAAATAAAATACTCTCGTCTTTCATCCACAATAATTCTGTTTCATTTTTACCTTTTTCCAGAGAAATGAACAAATATTTACGAGATGAGAGAGACATTAGTTTTCAGGTATGTGTCCTCCTGTCCTCCTCCTGTCCTCCTCCTTCAAACTGTCCTCCTCCTTCAAACTGTCCTCCTCCTACAAACTGTCCTCCTCCTACAAACTGTCCTCCTCCTACAAACTGTCCTCCTCCTACAAACTGTCCTCCTCCCACAGACACAAGATCTGTTCTGTTCATTTTTCTCTTTTGAACAGAAACCAAAGAAAAGCTCCGGTTCTTTTCGATCGTCTTATTCTCCTTCACCGAAAGGCTCCTCGTCAGACGTCTTCAGAAGGTAAAGACTCTTATATTTAAACATCCGTCCATGTTCTTCCTCTTCTCCGGGGCCGGGTCTCGGGGGCAGCAGTCTAAGCAGGGACTCCCAGACTTCCCTCACCCCAGACACGTCCTCCAGCTCCTCCGGTGGGACCCCAAGACGTTCCCAGACCAGAGACATAGTCCCTCCAGTGTGTCCTGGGTCTTTCCTGGGGCGTCCTCCCGGTGGGACATGAACACCTCCTAAGGGAGGAGTCCAGGAGGCATCCGGAGCAAATGCCCGAGCCTCAGCTGCTCCTCTGGACGTGGAGGAGCAGCGGCTCTACTCCGAGCTCCTCCCAAGTGACCGAGCTCCTCACCCTGTCTCTAAGGGAGTGTCCAGCTGAAAAATATGTTGAAATTTACAGGAAGTAGAGAGTTTTATTTTGGAGAGTTCCACACACAGACTGTGTTATCTGAGGAACAGATTTTTTTTATATTTGTATAAAGAAGTGAGTGAGACGTCACAGCTTCAGCTTCAGGTGAAGCTCATCGAGGCTCGAGCTGGTGTAGGGACGATTTGGAGCAGAGTTTTAACCACGAGTATCATAGCAACCAAAGAGCCAATCAGGATCGAGGCTGTTGTTGACTTTTGTAAAGTGTCTTTAACTGTCCAAAAAAAGCATTATGTAATGATATTTTTATTACTATTTATTTGTCCCTGTGTCTTTCTTGCAGTGAGGACGAGGTGGACATCATTGGCGACTCCACGCGGCTGAGCAGCGTCTCTTCAGAAGAACCTCGAGGACATTTACAGAGGATCATCTCCATAGAAGAAGATCACCTCCCACATCTCCTGCAGAACAGCTGCCTCCTGCAGAGTCCTCTGAGGGAGTGCAGCGAGGACGAGAGCGTGGACACGACCATGAGTGACATCATCCCACTGACGAGACACGACACGCCCACGTCCCCGAGAGGACACAACGACACGCCCACGTCCCCGAGAGGACACGACGACACGCCCACGTCCCCGAGAGGACAGCCCGTCGGCAAGGAGACCAGCCCCAACGTGAGCACGCTCAAAACTGAAACCACCAGGGCCTTTGGTCACACATCAGTGTCATTTCAACATTAAGAATTTTATTATAAGTACAAAAAATAATTTATGTTTGTGAGTGTTTAGTCTGACACTGAACAGATTTAAGAGCTCCTCCTGTTTCATTTATAAAATGTTCATGTGATTCTTTTTCTCTGAGCTCAGATTCAGACGAGCTTCAGCCTCTGAAAGACCCAAACGTCAGAGTCTGTGGATTGAAAAGTAAATCTGTGTCGTAATGTTCGGGCTGGGACCAAAAAATGCAGAACTCGGGAAGGTTTACGGTGTTTATTTACAATAGTGAATCAAACAAGCAAATGATGGTAGATCGGACGAGGAGCGAGGAGCAGGGCGCGAGCCGAGTCCAGGGCGTGACGTGAAGTGCAGGGACGAAGACGAGGAGACTGTACCGGAGCAGGGAGCGGGGTGCGAGCCAGAGTCCAATGACGGGAAGTGCAGAGACAGAGACGAGGCAGACAGTACCAGAGCGGGGAGGCGGGGTCAGGAGCAGAGCCAGAGGCGAGGAAACCGAGTCGGTCCAGGGAGCTGGAATCTGAAGAGCAGCAAAATCCAATGAGCCGGGAAAAGACGGGCAACAAACATTTACTAAGCCGAGCAAAAGGTAGTCACGTCGACACGCGGACGATCTGCCACCGAGTGTCTGGTCCTGGCTCCTCCTTGATTGCGCTGATGGATACCAGGTGTGTGTGGGAGGAGCCAGGACTCCGCCCAGCTCCAGACTCAGGCAGGTGAGGGAGGGAGCAACACACGAGGCAGGAAACACAGGGATCATGACAGTTTGTGAAGAACAAATTTAACATATGTAACATTTTGTACATAATGTTTTATAAATGACCCCGGAGCATCGACCCGACTCACACTGATGTGTAAAACATCTTCACCTGGACGATCAGAAAAACCTCCTGATCATGAAGATCCTTTGAATCTGATGATTGGTCTGAGACTGATCCTCGTGAGTCTGAATCTCAGAGAATCGTCTCACCAGAGCAGCCTTCAGTCGTTTGTTCAGCTCTAGAACATTTTAAAATCTTCTTTGGTGTTTTTCAGGAGGAAGGCCGCCTCTCTCCTCCAGATCGTCTCTTTAAAATCATAATCGTTGGAAACTCCAGTGTAGGAAAGACGTCTCTTCTTAAAAGGTTTTGTGAGGACTGTTTCCACTCGGGGATTTCTGCCACAGTCGGTGCGTTTGGCTCGATTCCTGATGAACTTTTGTCAAACTCGACCTTTTCTAAAGATGTTTTTGTTCATAATCAGGTGTGGACTATAGTGTAAAGACCATCATGGTGGACAACAGCCACATCGCTCTGCAGATGTGGGACACGGCGGGACAGGAGAGGTCCAGAACCATTAGAAGCACCGTGTGACTCAGATTTGGACAAAACTAAATGTTTTCTTTTTGCTTCAGGTATCGCAGCATCACCAAACAGTTCTTCCGTAAAGCCGACGGCGTCATCGTGATGTTTGATATAACAGACGTGAGCAGCTTCACCGCCGTCCGACACTGGCTCAGCAGCATCAGCGTGAGTCTGAGAAAAGACGAGAGTGAGAAGAGGAGAGTGAGAAGAGGAGTGAGAAGAGGAGAGTGAGAAGAGGAGAGTGAGAAGAGGAGAGTGAGAAGAGGAGAGTGAGAAGAGGAGAGTGAGAAGAGGAGTGAGAAGAGGAGAGTGAGAAGAGGAGAGTGAGAAGATGAGAGTGAGAAGAGGAGTGCGAAGAGAAGAGGAGAGTGAGAAGAGGAGAGTGAGAAGATGAGAGTGAGAAGATGAGAGTGAGAAGAGGAGTGAGAAGAGGAGAGTGAGAAGAGGAGAGAGAGAAGAGGAGTGTGTGAGAAAAGAAGAGAGTGAGAAGAGAAGAGTGAGAAGAGAAGAGTGAGAAGAGGAGAGTGAGAAGAGGAGAGTGAGAAGAGGAGAGTGAGAAGAGGAGAGTGAGAAGAGGAGAGTGAGAAGAGGAGAGTGAGAAGAGGAGAGTGAGAAGAGGAGAGTGAGAAGAGGAGAGTGAGAAAAGGAGAGAGTGAGAAAAGGAGAGTGAGGAAAGAAGAGTGAGGAAAGAAGAGTGAGGAGAGAAGAGGAGAGTGAGAAGAGGAGAGTGAGAAGAGGAGAGTGAGAAGAGGAGAGTGAGAAGAGGAGAGTGAGAAAAGGAGAGTGAGAAGAGGAGAGTGAGAAGAGGAGAGTGAGAAGAGGAGAGTGAGAAGAGGAGAGTGAGAAGAGGAGAGAGTGAGAAGAGAGGAGAGTGAGAAAAGGAGAGTGAGAAGAGGAGAGTGAGAAGAGGAGAGTGAGAAGAGAGAGAGAGAGAGAAGAGGAGAGTGAGAAGAGGAGAGTGAGAAAAGGAGAGAGTGAGAAAAGGAGAGAGTGAGAAAAGGAGAGAGTGAGAAAAGGAGAGAGTGAGAATATGAGAGTGAGAATATAAGAATGAGAAAATGAGAGTGAGAATATTTTGTTTGTGTGGTATATTACTCACATAAAAGTGTTTTTCTGTTGTTTTTCAGGAGGTTGCAGGGGACGACGTCACTGTTTTGCTTTTGGGAAACAAAACGGACAGAGAAGAGGAGAGACAAGTGGAGAAGACGCTGGGTGAACGACTGGCCAAGGTTTGTACATTTATCTGTTTGAGTCGTTGATAAAAGTTTGACTCTTTAATGTTTTTTCGCTGCTCGTTTCTTCAGGAGACTCGGGTCCCGTTCTTCGAGTGCAGCGCCTGCACCGGACACAACGTCCTGGACTCGATGGTTCACATGGCCCGGTGAGGAGCTGTCGTATTGATCCTGTGCAGTGACGTCACGCTGGGGGGTTCTGTATGTGTGTCTGTGGTGGAATGTTCAGCAGTTACCATGGAGACACGACACTCACATTAACACAAACAAAAACATTTTAAAATCATCTGAAAACTCAAGAAAAAAATACAAAAGTGATTTAAAGAGACATGTTCAGGAGCCTGTGTCTGAGCTCATGGTTCTGTTTAAGAGTCTGATTTACACAAAAACTGTTGGCTAATGCTAATGCTAATGCTAATGCTAATGCTAATGCTAATACTAGCTAGCTTGTGACTGTTAACAGCACACATCAGCTCACCTGTTATAGCTCCAACTAAGTCAGTTCTTTCTGGTCAGATTGTGGTAAAACAAAGCTCAGATTAATTTAAGTTGAGTCACAGAGCTTCAGACAGAGCAGTGCCTACAGTTAGCATCACAGGGAATGTTGATGACGTCAGCTGCAAAGGATCTATAGGTTGTTTCCATAATGCTGCTCCTCCTCAAACAGACCCGGAGTCGTGTTTGTTTCATTCACATGTTTGAGTCACTTTATTATTTATTATTAAGCTCAAAATGCTCTGTTCCACCTGGTGATGTCATCAAGTGGTAGTTTTCAAGTTCAGCTCCTTTTACCTTTATTTAGATGCAAATCCAGGACTGAAATGATCCAGATGGTTCTAGTGAAGGTGGAGTTTAAAAACACAGTGGAGCACTTCCTGTATCACCACATGATGACATCACAAGGTGGAACAGAGAGTTTTCAGCTTAAGAAAAAAAAAATCTGCAGGTTTGTGTTAAACATGTGAGAATGAAACAAAACACAGCTCCAGGTCTGACACGAGGAAACAGTAGAACAGAGAGGTGCATTATGGGACTTTAACTTATTTTATTTATTCTGGTTTGTAGAATTTTAAAGGAGCAGGAGGACAGACACAAAGAGAAGACGGTGACGTTAGTGAACTCTCCGTCTGAGAAGAAACGTTCGTGCTGCTGACGTCGGGGCCCCTCATCACTGTGAAAGAGACAAAGTCCAAGAGACAAAGTCCAAGAGACAAAGTCCAAGAGACAAAGTCCAAGAGACAAAGTCCAAGAGACAAAGTCAAAGTGCCTGAGACTGAAACATTTCACCAAAAACACTTTAACTCGGCCCCGGGCTCCTCCTGCTCATTTATATTATATTTATATATTAGGGGGCCCCTGTGAGGTGTCCAGCCCCGGGCCCCAAACCTCTGTGACGGCCCTGGATCATGATCTTTAAGATTCAATGTACCAAATCTGAGCCAAAACTCCCCTAAAGTCACAGAAATTAATATCTGACAAAAATAAATCGAAGACACACCTTTACTTTGCTGAAATCATGTTTCTCGTGTAAATGGAGCCAAACGTTTGGACAGATCCTGAGAGTCGGAGCTGAGACACTTTAAAGTCGGATCTCTGCAGAGAAACATCACGATGAACCAAAATATTAAACCGTCACAATAAAAATACAGCTGGAAAATCCCAGAGAAACATTTTAAAAAGACAAAGTCCAACACAAACAGCAGAAAGAAGAAATGATGAGCCTCAGAAGATGTTTATTTAACCCTTTGCTGCTCAGATCTCGTCACATCGAAAAATACTGAAAAATCTATTGAAACAAAAAAGTGAATGTGATAAATACTGAGCCTCAAATAAAACTCTACTTCTCTCTTAAAGGGGAGGTGTCTGTTAAAGGGGAGGAGTCTGTTAAAGGGGAGGTCTCTCTTAAAGGGGAGGAGTCTGTTAAAGGGGAGGTGTCTGTTAAAGGGGAGGTGTTTCTTAAAGGGGAGGTGTCTGTTAAAGGGGAGGTCTCTGTTAAAGGGGAGGGCTCTGTTAAAGGGGAGGTGTCTCTTAAAGGGGAGGTGTCTGTTAAAGGGGAGGTCTCTGTTAAAGGGGAGGGCTCTGTTAAAGGGGAGGTGTCTCTTAAAGGGGAGGGCTCTGTTAAAGGGGAGGAGTCTGTTAAAGGGGAGGTGTCTGTTAAAGGGGAGGTGTCTCTTAAAGGGGAGGTGTCTGTTCTGATGTGTTTGTGTCAGATTTTTTCAGCTGTAATTAGTTTAAATTTCTATATTTAAATCTGTAGTTCAGTTTCCTTCATGTTGTATAAATATTATATGAACTGAATAAATATATAATATAAATGTCGGAGGCACAGGTGCATTGTGGGTAAAGTGTATATTTAAACTGTATATTTGTAGTTTCATATTTATGTCGAATCTAAATATTGTAAATATCACATTTATGTTTCTGCTCATTTTTGTGGAATAAAACAATGAATGAATGTGACGTTTCTGTGACAGTGACACATCTGACTCTAGCGCCCCCTAGAGGACTCTCTGCAGCGGTGTGTTTGATGGTGGCTCTCGTGGCTCGTCCCTCGTCCTAGGCCCCTGTCCCACGTCCTCGTCCCGGACCCCTGTCCCTCGTCCCGGGCCCCTGTCCTTCGTCCCCGGGCCCCTGTCCCACGTCCCTCGTCCCGGACCCCGTCCCTCGTCCCGGGCCCCTGTCCCACGTCCTCGTCCTGGGCCCCTGTCCCTCGTCCCGGGGCCCCTGTCCCACGTCCCGGGCCCCTGTCCCTCGTCCCGGGCCCCTGTCCCACGTCCCGGGCCCCTGTCCCACGTCCTCGTCCCGGACCCCTGTCCCTCGTCCCGGGCCCCTGTCCTTTGTCCCGGGCCCCTGTCCCACGTCCCGGGCCCCTGTCCCTCGTCCCGGGCCCCTGTCCCACGTCCCGGGCCCCTGTCCCACGTCCTCGTCCCGGACCCCTGTCCCTCGTCCCGGGCCCCTGTCCTTTGTCCGGGCCCCTGTCCCACGTCCTCGTCCCAGACCCCTGTCCCTCGTCCCGGGCCCCTGTCCCACGTCCTCGTCCCGGACCCCTGTCCCTCGTCCCGGGCCCCTGTCCTTTGTCCCGGGCCCCTGTCCCACGTCCTCGTCCCAGACCCCTGTCCCTCGTCCCGGGCCCCTGTCCCACGTCCTCGTCCCAGACCCCTGTCCCTCGTCCCGGGCCCCTGTCCCACGTCCTCGTCCCGGGCCCCTGTCCCACGTCCCGGGCCCCTGTCCCACGTCCCGGACCCCTGTCCCTCGACCTCGTCCCTGGCCCCGTCCCTCGTCGTCCTGAAAGTCACGACTCACGAACCGTTTTCAACATCACTGTTTATTTTTTAGGGTCGACATGACGTGAAATAATCCAACAAAATGAGGAAAGAACGAGACGAAGTGACAGAAACATGAGCAGAGACGAAAACGAAAAAATATATTTAAATACAGAATAAAACATGGTCCAGTACTCTGAATACTCGAGTACTTTAAATCATAGAGTAAAGACGCAGCAGGATTAAAAACAGGAGTTTAAATCACAGGCTTCGCCATAAGAAAAAAGTTTTAAATGTTTTAACATCGGGCAGTTTGAAGATCAAATTGTGAGATCAAATACCTCCATGTTCTTTCATTTTAGTAAAGTAACTGTACTTTGAGTAACTGTACTCTGAGTAACTGTAATTGTACTCTGAGTAACTGTACTCTCAGTAACTGTAACTGTACTCTGAGTAACTGTACTCTGAGTAACTGTAATTGTACTCTGAGTAACTGTACTCTCAGTAACTGTAACTGTACTCTGAGTAACTGTACTCTGAGTAACTGTACTCTGAGTAACTGTAATTGTACTCTGAGTAACTGTACTCTCAGTAACTGTAACTGTACTCTGAGTAACTGTACTCTGAGTAACTGTCTCGTGGTGGTTCAGTGTGGCCCCTGATCATTTGTGCCCAGGGCCCAGGACTCGTGGCTCCGCCCCCTGGTCACGGTGGTTTGGTCTTCATCTCGTCTTCATCTCGTCTTCATCTCATCTTCATCTCGTCTTCATCTCGTCTTCATCTCATCTTCATCTCGTCTTCGTCTCGTCTTCGTCACGTCTTCGTCACGTCTTCGCCACGTCTTCGTCTCGTCTTCGTCACGTCTTCATCACGTCTTCATCTCATCTTCATCTCGTCTTCATCTCGTCTTCATCTCATCTTCATCTCGTCTTCGTCTCGTCTTCGTCTCGTCTTCGTCACGTCTTCGTCACGTCTTCATCTCGTCTTCGTCTCGTCTTCGTCACGTCTTCATCTCGTCTTCGTCTCGTCTTCGTCTCGTCTTCGTCTCGTCTTCGTCACGTCTTCGTCACGTCTTCGTCTCGTCTTCGTCTCGTCTTCGTCACGTCTTCGTCACGTCTTCATCACGTCTTCACCACGTCTTCATCTCGTCTTCATCACGTCTTCATCTCGTCTTCATCACGTCTTCACCTCGTCTTCATCTCGTCTTCATCTCGTCTTCATCTCGTCTTCACCATGTCTTCATCTCGTCTTCATCACGTCTTCATCACGTCTTCACCACGTCTTCATCACGTCTTCATCTCGTCTTCATCACGTCTTCATCTCGTCTTCATCACGTCTTCATCACGTCTTCACCACGTCTTCATCTCGTCTTCATCTCGTCTTCATCACGTCTTCACCTCGTCTTCACCACGTCTTCATCTCGTCTTCACGTCTTCATCGTCTTCATCACGTCTTTCATCTCGTCTTCATCGTCTTCATCTCGTCTTCATCTCGTCTTCATCTCGTTTTCATCACGTCTTCATCACGTCTTCATCTCGTCTTCATCTCGTCTTCATCACGTCTTCATCTCGTCTTCACCTCGTCTTCACCACGTCTTCACCACGTCTTCATCACGTCTTCACCTCGTCTTCATCTCGTCTTCATCTCGTCTTCATCACGTCTTCAATCACGTCTTCCCCACGTCTTCATCTCGTCTTCATCTCGTCTTCATCACGTCTTCACGTCTTCACGTCTTCGTCTCGTCTTCGTCACGTCTTCGTCTTGTCTTCGTCTCGTCTTCACCACGTCTTCATCACGTCTTCACCACGTCTTCATCTCGTCTTCATCACGTCTTCACCACGTCTTCACCACGTCTTCATCACGTCTTCATCTCGTCTTCATCACGTCTTCACCACGTCTTCATCACGTCTTCATCTCGTCTTCATCTCGTCTTCATCTCGTCTTCATCACGTCTTCACCACGTCTTCATCACGTCTTCATCTCGTCTTCATCTCGTCTTCATCTCGTCTTCATCACGTCTTCACCACGTCTTCATCTCGTCTTCATCTCGTCTTCATCTCGTCTTCATCACGTCTTCATCTCGTCTTCATCTCGTCTTCATCTCGTCTTCATCTCGTCTTCACCACGTCTTCATCACGTCTTCATCTCGTCTTCATCTCGTCTTCACCACGTCTTCATCACGTCTTCATCTCGTCTTCATCACGTCTTCACCACGTCTTCATCACGTCTTCATCTCGTCTTCATCTCGTCTTCATCTCGTCTTCATCTCGTCTTCATCACGTCTTCACCACGTCTTCACCACGTCTTCATCTCGTCTTCATCTCGTCTTCATCTCGTCTTCATCTCGTCTTCATCTCGTCTTCATCACGTCTTCACCACGTCTTCACCACGTCTTCATCTCGTCTTCATCTCGTCTTCATCACGTCTTCACCACGTCTTCACCACGTCTTCATCTCGTCTTCATCTCGTCTTCATCTCGTCTTCATCACGTCTTCGTTAAATGATAAAAATGAGCGTCACCTTCACTGCAAACACAGACCTGTATTGATCCTGTGCAGTGACGTCACACTGGGGCTGTTCTACGTGTGTGTCTATGGTGGAATGTTCAGCAGTTGCCATGGTAACGCGACGCACACATGAGCAAACACTGAGAAAAAAAGATTTAAGATCGTCTGAAAAGTCAAGAAAAAACACTAAATGAATTCACAGTCAGAGCTTCAGACAGAGCAGTGCCCACAGTTAGCATCACAGGCCCAGGTGATGTTGAGGACGTCAGCTGCAAAGGGTCAAAAATACTGGAAATTGTAATATTTTTTTTTTCACTTTGCCTTTTGCTGGACAGTTTCATGTTTTAAGATCATCACTAAAATGTTTTTTGTCTCATTTAAACTTGTGAATCACAAAGACACAGATTAAACCTGGAGAAAAACGAAAACCCTTTTTTCTCTGGAAAATGATGAACATTAAATCACTGTCAATCAATGTAAGTCACTGACACTGAAATATCCACTTTTGCAATGTTAACACTTTATTCCCTGATTTAGGATCAGGGCCAAATTTGACCCATTGGGCTCGCTAATTTATCCAAAAAGAATATAAAACTTACTTCTAGACATTCTGCAAGTTTTTACTATAAAGATGAACAAAAAAAACAACACAATTTTACCACCCGCTGGTTTGAGAAGATTTTGTTTGTAGTTTTCATCTCGTCTCTGTCCCTCTGCCTCATTTTAGTTCAATGTTCATCCACTAGGTGTCTCTGTGCAGGGGTCAGAAGTGGCACTCTGGGCTTTTTGAATTTGTTTAAATAAAATTTTGACTTTTATTTATTTTTAATTTGTTTGTTCAGTAATTAACTGTGGCCAAATTTGACCCTGTGGGTTCTCCAGGGTTAAAACAATATTTCAAGATTTTCCAAAAGACAAAACAAATGTTTCTTTCCTCGTTTAAAGAGTCGAGCGAGAAAAGAAACATTAGAACATGTTCCACTTTCTCTCTGTTCTAATGTTTCCTCGTCTCAGACCTGGAGCCGTGTTTTGTTTCATAAACCTAAATCTGCAGGGTTTGTGTTATTTTCTCACACTGAAAACACTCTGTTCCACCTTGTGATGTCATCATGTGGTGATACAGGAAGTGCTCCACTGTGTTTTTAAACTCCACCTTCACTAGAATCATCTGGAGATGCCACTTATCTCGACTGAACTAAAGGTAAAAGGAGCTGTTCACATAAAAACTACCACTTGATGACATCACAAGGTGGAACAGAGCGTTTTGAGCTGTGGAGATGTGACAGACTAATAATAAAGTGTGACTTTATCTGTTTTTGAGGAGGAAACTGTGTTAGAACATGGATTAAAGTTCAGTTTTATGTATCGTACGACCTTAAACAGTATTTTTTAAATCTTAATATTCATCATTATCTCAGTTTAAACACGTCGGCACTTCACAGTTTATAAAAATGTAAAAATAACAGGAGTCTCGGTGTGAGGATCGGCTCAGGTTCATGAGGTTCACCGAGGTTCACGAGGTTCACGAGGTTCACTGAGGTTCACCGAGGTTCACCGAGGTTCACGAGGTTCACGAGGTTCACGAGGTTCACTGAGGTTCACCGAGGTTCACCGAGGTTCACCGAGGTTCACGAGGTTCACCGAGGTTTCCGAGGTTCACCGAGGTTCACCCGAGGTTCACGAGGTTCACCGAGGTTCACCGAGGTTCACGAGGTTCACGGTTCACGAGGTTCACCGAGGTTCACTGAGGTTCACGAGGTTCACCGAGGTTCACCGAGGTTCACGAGGTTCACGAGGTTCACCGAGGTTCACTGAGGTTCACCGAGGTTCACGAGGTTCACGAGGTTCACCGAGGTTCACCGAGGTTCACCAGGGCACTTCAGGAATCAGGACGATCACAAAGAAACACGACATCATCAGCTCTACGATCACATGACCTCAGATCACATGACCTCAGCTCTACGATCACATGACCTCAGATCACATGACCTCAGCTCTACGATCACATGACCTCAGATCACATGACCTCAGCTCTACAATCACATGACCTCAGCTCTACGATCACATGACCTCAGATCACATGACCTCAGCTCTATGTTCAGTTTCTGTCAGTTTCCAGAATCGTAGCGGTTAATAAAACGATTTACTTAAAAGTGCATCATGTAACATTTTGGGTTGAGGCTCCGCCTCCTGCTTTCCTCTCTCTGTGTCTCCTCCTCCTCCTCCCTCTCTCCTCCTCAAGGTCAAAGGTCAGACACGGAGTTTGAGATGCAAAGGTCAAAGGTCAGACACAGAGTTTAAGACCAGTGAGACGCAAAGGTCAAAGGTCAGACACGGAGTTTAAGACCAGTGAGACGCAAAGGTCAAAGGTCAAACACAGAGTTTAAGACCAGTGAGACGCAAAGGTCAAAGGTCAGACACGGAGTCTAAGACCAGTGAGACGCAAAGGTCAAAGGTCAGACACGGAGTTTGAGATGCAAAGGTCAAAACACAACAAAACGTGAAGGAGCTGCTACAGTTTAACAGGAACAGAACAAAGTAAAAGTAGAACAAATTTAAGTATCTGTACTTTACTTTTATCTTTTACTCGAGTACATCAGAGCAGTATCTGGACTTTTACTCCACTACATTTTTGAACAGGACTGAAAAGTAAAAGTATTTTTATTATTGTGTGAGACCTGCTGAGTTTTCTGAGGTTTATTTTAATCAGAATTTTAATAAAACTAAAAAATACAAATAAAAACTCGATCGATTCAGTCGTTTGTGTTGAACAAAATTCAGCTCAAATCTTTAAAAAATCTCCACATTTGAAGTTTTATAAGACTCAAAATCTGTGAGAAATACTTTTACTTTTTACTCTTTAAGTACATTTCTAAACAGGGACTTTCATACTTTTACTTAGATGTTTTCATGCGATACTTGAGTTTTTTTTGCTCTGGTGAGGTGGGTTTTCAGATAAAATGACATCGTTGCATAACCTCGGCGTTTGTTGTACATTCACAGATTTGTAACAGTCGCATGAACCTCCAGACCGGTGTGGGGCCCGCGACGCACGTGTCCGGCTCTTTGGCCTGAAACAGCGCCCCCTTTGAGTTCACACGGTGATGCTGAAGGTTTTTTTCGGTGATGCTGATTGGTGGTGGGTGGTGACAGTGCCCCGCCCTCTGCTCAGTCTAACGCATCTTGTAATCGTGTGAAATGGCGGCTTCACACAGCTGTCCTTTAAAATCCAGCTCGAAGGTGAAGTCCAGGTCACGCTGCGAAAGACAACAACATTAAAAACATTTTAGATCAAAACTTTTCTACAACATGGACTTTCCAGAAGTTTAAAAACATTTTATTTTGATTTATGTTTTTTTTTTTTTAATTGTATTTATTTTTTTTTTATTTTTTTTAAGTTATTTTGAGTTGTTGTTTTTTTGTTTTTTTTTATGTCTCTGTCTCTGTCGCTGCTGCTTCAGACTCTCATTTGGTCTTTAATGTTTTTAAGCTTTTACATGATCCTGGGTTTTTATTGTTTCTGTAAATCAACATTTGAACATCGCCATGAACGTTGTGGGCGGGAGAGGGGGGCGTTACCATCATCAGCCTCGCTCCTGATTGGCTCTTTGGTTGCTATGACATTCATGGTCAGATTTGCGAGTGGCTTGTCTCACCACAGATCTGACCTGTACTTTAGATTTGATGCCCAAATGTGGAACATTCTTGGTGAACATGCAGCCGACTCTCCCCCAGAAAAGTGCCGTAGTGCCTCTTTAGACCGTGAACAGTGGATAAATACTCACGATGTTCTTGTCGTTGGGCTTCATGGAGATGCTCCCTGTGATCTCCTCTCCTCTCCTCACCGTCAGATAATCCTCCAGGTAGAACACCGTCTGCTTCCAGTGCGTGTATGAGGCGTCTGGGGCTGGAAACACAAACCCCGAGCGTTTGGAAAGTATAAAAATGTGAATATTTACCATTCACACATGTCCCGGTCCCCGAAACATTGTGTGAATAAAAGTGAATAAAGAGTGACACGGTGCAGGAGCTTTGTTAAACTTTCAGACTGAGAAATAACTGAGTAAATTCAAGATATGTGAGTATAATTTTGTGGTTTGTGGAACATTCAGGCAAAGGAAAAAACATCTCCATGGAGACGAGACAGGTCAAAATCAAAAAACAGAACGTGTAAAGTTCTGACAGTGAAACACGTTTGGCTTTTGAGAATATTACTATAGTATAAAAAGTACTGGGCCTCCAATGACTTTTTCTTCAGTTAAATACAGCACATCCATCTGCTCATATAAAAATACTTATTATTTACAGATAGACATTTATAAAAAAAAACAAAAAACAAAAAAAAACCATATATTACAGTCTTTTAATTTAAATGTAAAAAAAAATCCATAATTATGTCACAGATTTGTCGACTGTCTGACTGATTATCGAGGATTGAACTGATGCTGTAAGTGCAGTTCTCGTCTGTTCCAGCAGAGGTCGTGTGACACTACAGTTGAAGCAGAAGAAAGCCAGGGCCTGTCCAAACTCGTCATGATCAAAGTCCATCCGACACGTCCCCCCCTGAGCTGCTCTAATCTGCTCTGACAATCCATATTAACTGCAGTCGTCAATATCTCTGAGCTTCACCGTGAACGCCCGACAACGAACGAACGCCAACGAGAACGCCAACGCCGAAACGGCAACAACGAACGCCAACACCTCATCCTAGTGGACAAAGCTCATCCCAGCGCCGGCAGAGGACGGGACGGTGTGTGACCTGCAGCTCCAGACGTCAGAGAATTTAACTGTGACGAACCTTATTATTCTCACTCACTTTGTCCTTTCCGTGTGGAGCCTGAAATGTCCAGGAGGAAAAAGTGACTCATGATGGGTTTAAAGAGCCACGTGACTCTGATGTCCGTTTAATCACAGACAGACCTGGAGAAGGGTTTTGTTTTCACTCACACGAACCCTGTATATCTTGGGAATGGAAAACAACTCTTTTCCACACCTTGTGATGTCATCATGTGGAGTGATACAGGCAAGTGCTCCACTGTGTTTTTAAACTCCACCTTCACTAGAATCATTCTGGATCATTATCAGTTCCTGGAGTTTGTCACTTATATCTCGACTGAACTAAAGGTCAAAGGAGTAGTTAACTTGAAACTACCACGTTGATTACATCACAAGGTGGAGCATAGCATTTTGATCTTTGTATATGTTACAGACCAATAATAAAGTGACTCAAACTGTG
>JAIEZT010001391.1:0-11881 GCA_019594935.1 Periophthalmus modestus
CGTGAGCTTCAGGTACAGGTAGGAGCCTCGGCTCAGACTCTTCAGGTGGCTGATGAGTTTGGACAGGGCCGTGTTGTCGAGGCGACCGTTTCCCAGCGACACGTTGCTCTGTATCTCGCTGCTGCTGTGGATCCGCTGCATCATGTAGCCCTGGAGAAAAGCAGACGTCAGCGCGGCACAGAGGGTGAACGACGTGGAGGTGTGATCAGAGAGGATCAGAGAGGATCAGAGAGGATCAGAGAGCGGCCCTGGTACCTGCAGGTCCTCCTCGATGGCACTGTTCTCCTCCAGACAGTCCAACGAGACGCAGGGGAACGCCAAGGACTGTGTGATGTCCTAAACGAGAAGACACGCAAACCATAAAAACATTTAGAGATTACAAAACTCTGACAAGAATTTCTACATAAATTTAGATGCAACATGAATCTCCACTTTACTGCCAACTTTATACAAATGTCATTATTTACTCTCCTCTGTCCACACGACTCTGGGACAGTTTTAGATCTTCTGCTCACATTGACATTCATAAAAACCAGTCGGTGCTAAAATTTTAAATGTTGTGACGCCATCTGCAAAATCACAGCAGTGACCGAGAGAATCACTGAGGAAACTGCTCATGTAACGGAGGATTTAGATGAAACTGCACCAGATTTGAGCAGAAATACTACATCATCATGAAACAAATTCCGATCAGCAAGAAAACACAGGACAACATTAAAACCATTGAACGTCCAAAGTTGATTTGACAAATACAGATTTTAAAAGCTCCACACTCATTCACTCTGAGGGACACAGCTTTATGCTTTTCCACAGTTTAAAAACACGTCTGTGCTGCTCGTGACACGTTAGGCATCAGGAAATAATCGTCTATTAGGGCCCTGGACAATAAAAACTGATGTGAAAACAGCTCTCTGAACCTTGGGTCATGGACTGTGGATGAAAAAAAGTTTGGTAAACTCTGAATGGAACAAAAAAAACATCCAACTTAAGAATCAGTTGCAGAAAATGCACGTGGACGAGTGGTCACACTCGGCTTTGTTTCGTCCAAAGTTTCGATTTGACAAATACAGATTTTAAAAGCTCCACACTCAGTCACGCTGTAGGAGGTTGGGCTTTTTTCTTTTCCACAGCTCGTGTGAACGACGTCCACGTCCTTTATTTCCATCTCAAAAAAGCATCCTAATAATAAAGTATATGATACTATTATGGGCCCTTTACCAGGTAAAATCAAAAAAAAGGCCTTAACTTCAAACCGCACTGAACCTGTGGTTTAATCTGTTTACCTGTGAATGGAAATGATTAATATAAACATCCCAACTTAAGAATTTGAGTTGCAAAATAAAAAGGCAAAAAGTAACGAGTGGTCCTCAAATCCACTCGTTTGTTTCGTCCAGTGTTTTCGGTTCTGACCTGATCCTGTCTGTGATCGGTCGTGTTTACAGTCAATCAAATCAGGACATGCCTCTGCTCAGGGAAAAAACAGCAGCTTTGTTGAACGAGAAGCACGAGATCTGCAGAAATCTGTCAAAAATACCTGGCACAGGTCTTACATTAGATGATTTTTATCGTACCTGTCAGACCAGGTGAAACACTTTAAAAGGCCTTAACTTCAAACCGTGAGGAAACCCTGAGATCAGGTTTATCGTACCTGTGTAGACCTGTTGGCCCTCTACGACGGTGGTGATGACCTTAGATCCAGGGAGGGAATCTCTGTAGAATGTTCCGACTGAGGAAGGAAGCCAGGTTTGTCCTCCGTAGTCCGGGCGGTGTAACCTCTGCTTCGTTTTAGCCCATCGATCAAGACAATGAGCCCCTCTCCGCTCAGCGTGGATCTTCGTACCTCTGCAGAAAAAAGTTTAAGAACCTCTGTAGACAGGTTTATCTCCTCATCCTCTCATAACCCTTTACATCACACCTCTGTAGATCAGGTCTAAATGTACCTCTGTAGATCAGGTTTAATCGTTTTAGTCCTCTGTAGATCAGGTTTAAGTCGTACCTCTGTAGATCAGGTTTAATCGTACCTCTGTAGATCGTACCTCTTAATCAGGTGTAATCGTACCTCTGTAGATCAGGTCTAATCGTACCTCTGTAGATCAGGTTTAGTCGTACCTCTGTAGATCAGGTTTAGTCGTACCTCTGTAGATCAGGTTTAGTCGTACCTCTGTAGATCAGGTTTAGTCGTACCTCTGTAGATCAGGTTTAATCGTACCTCTGTAGATCAGGTTTAGTCGTACCTCTGTAGATCAGGTTTAGTCGTACCTCTGTAGATCAGGTTTAGTCGTACCTCTGTAGATCAGGTTTAAAGTCGTACCTCTGTAGATCAGGTTAATCGTACCTCTGTAGATCAGGTTTAGTCGTACCTCTGTAGATCAGGTTTTAGTCGTACCTCTGTAGATCAGGTTTAGTCGTACCTCTGTAGATCAGGTTTAATCGTACCTCTGTAGATCAGGTTTAGTCGTACCTCTGTAGATCAGGTTTAATCGTACCTCTGTAGATCAGGTCTAATCGTACCTCTGTAGATCAGGTTTAATCGTACCTCTGTAGATCAGGTTTAATCGTACCTCTGTAGATCAGGTTTAATCGTACCTCTGTAGATCAGGTTTAGTCGTACCTCTGTAGATCAGGTTTAATCGTACCTCTGTAGATCAGGTTTAGTCGTACCTCTGTAGATCAGGTTTAATCGTACCTCTGTAGATCAGGTTTAGTCGTACCTCTGTAGATCAGGTTTAGTCGTACCTCTGTAGATCAGGTCTAAATGTACCTCTGTAGATCAGGTCTAAATGTACCTCTGTAGATCAGGTCTAAATGTACCTCTGTAGATCAGGTGTAATCGTACCTCTGTAGATCAGGTTTAGTCGTACCTCTGTAGATCAGGTTTAGTCGTACCTCTGTAGATCAGGTTTAATCGTACCTCTGTAGTACCTCTGGTTTAGTCGTACCTCTGTAGATTGGGTTTAAGTCGTACCTCTGTAGATCAGGTTTAGTCGTACCTCTGTAGATCAGGTTTAGTCGTACCTCTGTAGATCGGGTTTAGTCGTACCTCTGTAGAGCAGGTCGAGCGGCTCCAGGATGCCCTTGACGAGTGCAGCGTTGGGGTCTTGGATGCAGGAGCGCAGGCTGAGCAGGCTCTGGAGTTGGGGCGACTGGTGGAGTAGCTCTCTGTAGGAGGACAGCTGAGGGCTGGAGCTGAGCGTGGCGGCCATGTTGTGGACGAACTCTGGGATGAGGCAGGTGTGGCAGTTGTCCGCCTGACAGAAGTGATAGGACACTACCTGCAAGAACAGACCGGAACACGTCAGTGAGAAGGACATAAACCTGTTTTTTCTTCAACAGGACAGATATGTTACATAAGCACCCACAAAGAGCACCCCCTAAAGAGCACCTATAAAGTGTCATTATAAACCACCTGCAGCAAGTAACAAGCTCCTTTTTTTCACTTTTTCCAGCATTTTAAAAAGAGGTTTATAGCATTTATCCTTTTATATTTTTGAATCTTGAAGTTTTATCCTGGTCTTATTCACTCACATCACAACAAAACGACGTCCTGGACTAAAACACGACTAAAAACAAGAGGCTGAACTCACCTCGGTCTGAGAAAACTGTAGAGTTATTGTGTTTTTGTCAGAGCGTTACTCGTCCTGATCATGAGTAAATATTTATATAATCCTGAGCTCTGGCGTGGAGTGTTGTGGTGGTACCTGTCCTGCCAGCCTCCTCAGAGCCTCCTCCTGTCTCCGTTTGAGCTCTGGAGTCCCCGGGCAGCTCCCCTCTCGTCCTTCATCTACGTCTTCACCTCGCCCCACTGAATTATGGGACAACTGCACATTTTCAGCATCTAAAAAAACAGCTTATTAGACAGTGTCACATGTAAAAACTCACTTAACGACACGTGTTTCTCTCACTTTTCGCCGCGCTCGGGTTATTAGCAGCAGTCGGCCACATGCGGTTTCCATGACAACTCAGAGCCACGAGCCGAGCGATGATGGCCGTTTTACCGAAGCCCATGTTTCCCACAATCACCACGCCGCGACTTTGCGCCGGATCAGAGCTGCGCAGGCAGGCATCCACTTCCTGGAAAAGCCACTCCCTCCCCGTGAACAACCAATCAGCAGCCAGCCCGGGAATCTCGAAGTGGAAGGGCTTGAGGCTGAGCGACGGAGTAAAACGGACTAAAAAATGATTCATTATTAGTAAAATCATTATTTAAATCATTATTTGAATCATTACCAAACAGGTCCCGGTGTTACCTATGTGCTCCTGTTGACTACGACTCCCAGAGTTCTGTCTGGGCATCCTGAGGGACGTCCTGGACGGGATGTGTCGCTGCTGCTCATCAAGATACGCCAGATCTTCAAGGTGGGCAGTGCTGGTCGCTGAGAAATACAACATTTATAAGTATTTTCCTCCAAACAAATCCAGCATAAAGTGTTTTTTCCATCAGATACGAATCAAACCACAATATAAGTTACTGAAAATTCAACACGTCCAGTAATTTTCAAGACTGAGGCTTTTAAGAGAGAGAGTACGACCGAGTCCCAGACGTTTCACATGGTTCATCAGACTCACACCTGAGCACTTTTCTCAGCACAAAACAAAGAGCTAAAAAAACAAGCTCTGTTCTGGGTGAAGCGTCACAAATTTAACAAGCTGTGAGGACAATGTCACAGCTTTAAAAACCAGGACTCACAGAAGCACTTTCTGAGACGTCCTCTCAGCTGACCATGGCCCGACCGCCGCCGGCCCGACCGCCGCCGACGGCCCGACCGCCGCCGGCCCGACCGCCGCCGGCCCGACGCCGACCGCCCCGACCGCCGACGGCCCGACCGCCGACGCCGACGGCCCGACCTCCGATTTAATCAACTGAATTGTGAGTGTGATTTATTTTCCACTAGACCTGGGACAAACTGAAACTTTGTGTGATTATCAAGGCCAAAATAACTGATTAACGATTACATCACGATAACGATTCATGGATATGAATAATTATAACTTTAACAGAGAATATTCTGGATGATCAGGAAAATTATTAAAAGGAAATTTAATAAATATAATATAATAATAATAAAAAAATAATATAATAATAATAATAAATAAGTCCCGCTGTCGACTCCTCTGTGGCTAAGTAATTTTTTTCTGCACATTCTGGTGATATGACGATTTTCTTTCTTGGCGAATATCACGATTATATAAAATGTCCCATGAACGATTATTGTCGAACTTTTTATCACGATAAACGATATTATTGTTTATTGACAGACAGTTTTACCAGTATTAGTTGTTGGTTGTTTTTTTTTTCCTAAAATAGTTCGAGCTTAATGAACTGACGATTACAACAAGCTTAAGTCACATTTTCTACCAAATAAAGTTCATTATAATAAAAACAAAGCCTATTCTCACCAATAGGACAAAAGGGATTTTAGGACAAAAGACAAAGTGATAAACTATCAAACTGCAGAGATCTTCACGCTCAGTAAATGATAAAAAAAAAAAAGCTCTGTGTCCAGATCTTCTACCAGAAAAAAAGACAATCCTGAGCTCTGCAAAATGAAAATGAAATGTTTCTTTTGTCCAAACTCACCAGTAAACACATCCAAACTCCATTAAACCCATTCTGTCCATTCTATCGTCTCCTGCTGAGAAAGTCCGAGCGCTTTGTGTCCGGTCTGTGTCTGAGTGTGAACTGTGAGTTACGTCATACGTGTCACTTCCTTCCTCCAGAGCTCATGGTTTTTACGTTTTATACGAGCCAACAAAAGAGGGAAGAGACGACGAGATTAGGCCAAGGCCAAGTTTGGAAACGTGTCCCACAGTGAGAGGAACTTTTCAAGTGTGAGGAACTTTTAGAAAACGTCCTACAGTGAGAGGAACTTTAGAAAACGTCCTACAGTGAGAGAACTTTAGTGAGAGGAACTTTAGAAAATGTCCTACAGTGTGAGGAACTTTAGAAAATGTCCTACAGTGTGAGGAACTTTAGAAAACGTCCTACAGTGAGAGGAACTTTAGAAAACGTCCTACAGTGAGAGGAACTTTAGAAAATGTCCTACAGTGTGAGGAACTTTAGAAAACGTCCTACAGTGAGAGGAACTTTAGAAAATGTCCTACATCGTGAGGAACTTTAGAAAACGTCCTACAGTGTGAGGAACCTACAGTTTTTAGAAAATGTCCTACAGTGAGAGGAACTTTAGAAAATGTCAAGTGTGAGGAACTTTAGAAAATGTCCCACAGTGAGAGGAACTTTAGAAACGTCCTACAGTGTGAGGAACTTTAGAAAATGTCCTACTGTGAGAGGAAGAAAATTTCAAGTGTGAGGAACTTTAGAAAATGTCCTACAGTGTGAGGAAACTTTAGAAAATGTCCTACAGTGTGAGGAACTTAGAAAAACGTCCACAGTGAGAGGGAAGACAGACAGAGGCAATAATCCATAGATAATAGACTATATAATAATCCACTGAGTTTGTTTGTGGATTTTTGAAGTTTGAGTCGACTGGCATCAGGGTAAACAACAAATACACACTGAGTCTCACTTAAAAAACACGAGGAGCCCAGAGGCCTCCTCCAACTGAAAACAGCTGCTCTGACTTTATCCTTTACATCTCCTAAAAAGAACAGCGCTTAACCTGCCTCGTCTGTTAAACCTCACGTGTAGCACTGGACGAAGTAGAAATACTCTGTCCTCATCACTTTTGCAGGTTAAAGATGCAGATTAAGTTCAGTATTTCAGTTTGTTAGCGATGTTAAATCTGGGATACTGTGAGATTATGGCAGGTGAAGTTTGCAGGTGAAGTTTTCTCTCAGTTGCAAAACGAGGTGGATGGAGATTGCTTCTAATAATTTCTAATGTAAGTTTAAACACTGATCTGGAGTCTAAACATGACAGAAGAGACACGAGGAGAAGAGACAAAAACTTAAAAAGTATATGTTAAACCATCCTGCTGTAGGTCCTGAGGATAAACTCTCACATCGGCTCTTTTTCTGTCCGACTTGTTTCATTTGACTGACGCTACAAAATACAAACACAAGTCAGAACAGAATCACTCAGCAGAGATTTGCTGACACGATTCCCACAGCTATAAATCCACAGTAAAAAACAGAAAACTCGGAGAAAAAAAACGAGCGAACGACGAACGACACGACAGCAACGTTCTCACCGGCCACGGAGTTGGGGCGGGGCATGAGGTAGAGAGGGATGGAGTGGGGTGGAGCCTGAGGAGCAGTCTGGGTGGAGCTTGTTGAGAGGCTGTAGGTGGAGGCGGACATGTTGTCTTCATTTCTGTACAGGAAGCCGTTAGTCCCCCCCCCCCCTGTCGGCGCCGCCACGCTGGACGAGGACGTGAGAGCGCGACCACGTGCCGCTCGCCGCCCTGCTGCCACAGGTTGAGGCTGCTGCCGTGGTAAACCGTTGCCATGGTACTTGCCGTTGTTTTCTCGCTCCACGGCTCCCGACTCTCGGCGGAGTAGCTCGTCGTCAGTGTGGCTGCAGGAGGAGAAAAGACTCGAGTTAAAATAAAGTAAAATCACGTTTACAGAAATAGAGACACAGTGGTCCCTCCCCTCGTTTATCGGGGGGTTACGGTCAAAAATAACCAGCAAGAGGCGAAATCCATGAAGTAGCTTTATTTTTTTTACATTATTCCATCTGTAAAACCCCTCACCACACACTTTATACACTTTTTCTCACACATTAACATTTTCTCTCACATTTCTCTCTTGTTAAACACAAAGTCGTCTGTAGTGTGTAGTGTCTGTCGTGCAGTGTGTAGTAGTGTATAGTGTGTAGTTTGTAGTGTGGGTGGAGTCTCGTACCGATGATACCGCTGTCCCCCTGCTGTCCAGTGTGGAGGACGGGGGACGTCATGGAGGCGTAGTTGGACGGGGCGTGCTTGTTGTTGTTGTTACTCTCCTCCTCCAGCAGGGGGCTGCAGAGTGGAGCAGGGGGAGGTGCTGCCGCTGGCCAGACTGGAGGACGGAGAGATCCTCTGGGGAGAAGAAGACAGAGAGAGAAACCTCAATACAGCATCAGGACGAGGTGCGAGGAGACGAGGGCGAGGAGCGAGGGGAGAGGGACGAGAGGACGAGGGACAAGAGACGAGGGTGCGAGAGGTGAGGGACGAGAGGGACGAGGGGAGAGGGGTGAGGGGTGAGGGACGAGGGACGAGGGGAGAGGGGTGAGGGACGGGAGACGATTGGGCAAGGGGAGAGGGGTGAGAGAGAGACGAGGGGCGAGGGACCAGGGGCGAGGGGCGAGGGGCGAGGGACGGCGAGACGAGGGACGAGGGACAAGGAGCCGCAGCGTCTCACTGCTGCTTTAAATTACACGAGGATGTGACATGGACACGTCCGGAGGATCAGTTTTTTGCTGTTGTACAATTATGGATTTTAGTAGAAATATATAAATCTGCAAAGATTCATCAACTAATCAAGACAAATCGACTCTAAAAATAATCACAGTCGTGTTTGGATCATGATGTGGACAACAGACTGTAAAACACACAAAAAAGACATTTTAGAAAACAAAAACAGAGATATTATTATTATTTTAAGTGTCCGTCGTCATATTTCAATCTTTATGTGTTTGATTAAGTTTTTTTAAAAGTCTCAAAGCACAAAACAGAAATAAACATGTGACGATTCATTAAGTCGATTCATTTCTGTCACTGGTCGAACAGTTAAAATAAAGTGATGATGTAAAAGACGAGTCTGCAGCTCTCTCGTCATGTGAGTCTTTATACTTTACAGACTGTACGTGTCTGTGGTACATGTGAGTATTTATACACAGACTGTACGTGTCTGTGGTACATGTGAGTACTTTATACACAGACTGTACGTGTCTGTGGTACATGTGAGTATTTATACTTTACACAGACTGTACGTGTCTCTGTGGTACATGTGAGTCTTTTTATACACAGACTGTACGTGTCCTGTGGTACATGTGAGTCTTTATATTACTTTACACAGACTGTACGTGTCTGTGGTACATGTGAGTCTTTATACACACAGACTGTACGTGTCTGTGGTACATGTGAGTCTTTATACACAGACTGTACGTGTCTGTGGTACATGTGAGTCTTTATACTTTACACAGACTGGTACATGTCTGTGGCTACATGTGAGTCTTTATCTACACAGACTGTACGTTGTCTGTGGTACGTGTGAGTCTTTATACACACGACTGTACGTGTCTGTGGTACAACTGTGAGTCCTTTTTATACACAGACTGTACGCCTGTCTGTGGTACGTGTGAGTCTTTATACACAGACTGTACGTGTCTGTGGTACGTGTGAGTTGGGGGCGTGGCCTGCGTACCGCTGTGTCCTCGACCGTTGCCGGCTGAGCCTGGAGGTGGCGGGTGGGGAGGAGTGCGCGAGGGGGCGGAGTCCCTCGCGTGACCATCTCTGGTCGCCCAATAAAAAAGTCCAGACAAGAGTCATTAAAGCAATCAGCAGCTTCATCCAACCGAGGGCGGGGCAGGGCCCCCATTGCTCCTCTTCCTCACCTGGAAAAACAGACATCCAGCATTAAACCAGGTTTAAAGAGAAGTACCAGGTAATATCTGAAAAGTACTTATCCCAGGTTTTAAAGGGAAGTACCAGGTAATTACTCGTCCGACAAATCTGAAAAGTACTTATACAAGGTTTAAAGGGAACTAGTACCAGGTAATGTACTCCACAAATTCTGAAACAGTACTTATACAACGGTTTTAAAGGCAGATGCTCGATGCAGTACAAGTACCTTTCGTAGTAAGTACTTTAATATATATTATATATAAGATAGTATATACGTATATTACACTGGTACCTGCTCGTTCTCTAACCGGCCTTTAAACAAACTCGTATAAGTACTTTCAGATTTTGCGTGTAGTAACAGAGTGTTAGTAGTACGAGTGTTGTAGTACAGAGTGTAGTGGCAGCGTGCAGTACATCTACAGTGTGTAGTACAGCGTGCAGTACAGTGTGTAAGTACAGTGTGCAGTACAGTATGTAGTACAGTGTGTAATACAGAGTGTAGTACAGTGTGATAGTACAGTACAAGTTATGCAAGCACAGTGTGCAGTAGTATAGTGGTAGTACAAAAAGTGCAGTATGTTGTACAGTAGTACACATTCATCATGGAAATAGATTTTTGTGTGTCGTACTGTGGAATATGTCAAAGAAACGACGTTTCCATGGAAACAAGGAGGAGGATGTTTTTTTTTAGGCAAAAAAAAAAACCACAATGAAAAAAAAAGTTTTCACTGTGATGTTTTTTTTTGGAATAAAACGTTTTACTGACTCCACAGCTGAAAGTGAGAGATCGTCCCTGTGAACGTTCAGGCCTCTGTTTTCACACTCGTGGATATCGTGGATTATAAAGATAATACTAAACTGACGTGACACTGAATAAAGATGGAACAGTCTCGTTGAGATCTGATTTGTGACTTCAGAAAAACGTTACAAAAGGGTCGTCCTGGATGTGTCAGGACGAGAAAACGCTTTGAACACAAAACTTTGATTGAAACTATTTCTGCCTCCGTCTCCGTGGCCTCAGACTCCGCCCATGAACGCCGTCGCCATGGTATACGCAGAGCCCCTACCTTTCCTACGACGGAGAGACGAAGCTGCCCCGGCAGTAAAATCGGTTTAATCCGAGATGGAAGTAGAACAGAGAGGAGGAAAAACTTACAAAACACAGCAGTGAGAAACGATGCGCCCGGCGGAGCAGCTGATTGATCTCACATTATATATTCACTATCATGACCCAAATACCGCCGAGTAAATAGTCTCACGCCGGCGCTCACATGTGCACCACAAAACCACAGCCGCAGCATGAAAGCTCATACTCTCCGTCTCTGTAATTACGCCTCTGAACTGGCTGACGGCTGGACTCGACGGCGGAGGCCAGGAGCCGGAGCATCGCGAGAAAAACCAAAGGAACAAAAAGAACGGGCCCAAAACAAACACGCAGGCCTGTGGTCGCCACAATGACAGGGTGCAGTACATTTTTAGTCAGACAAAAATCAAAGTGGAAAGGATCAGACACAGAGCAGACACGTCCGAGTTTAAATCGCTGCTATCCTCTGTTTCGTTTTAGAATGACATTAACTCTCATGGCCACAGTTTTGCTCTTAACTTTCATTTTGGAGCCTGGTCTCGGTGTTTTTCTGAATGTTGATTTTTGTGTCGTTTGTGCACACGTCAGAGAGACACAGTTTCACATGGAGACGACGATGTGAACTGAATCTACTGTAAGGTGTATGACAGATTCTCAAGATTTTTAAACCACAGAAACCACAGAACACATGATCTAAGTCCGAGGTGGTCCCGACTGTCTCACTTTTTCCTTCAACTTTTTTCTCTTCACCGAGGGCACATCGAAACAACTTAAGTACTTCAAGCGAAGTGGCCACTCAGACCTACTTAAAAAGCGAAGTGCCACAGGAGTCCAAACGGATGCCCTTCCACACAACACCTTTAATTCAACTTAAATAATCATTTTTCTAAGGTTTTGGTGTTGTCACCTGCCACAAGTGGCCCCACGAATGAATGTTTTCAGGTTATAGAGTAGAATCTCCTTCATTTTTGTAGTAAGATACTTCCTGATCATTGGGCCATTTTAGGAGAGAGGAGGCGTGAGGCCGACAACAAATTGTCGACTTTTGTGTCCGAGGAACATCTAAACATAACAATCTGTAACTGTGATCTTCTTTGGACTGCGTGGCGTTCAGACCTAAACCAAAAACTACTCCAACAACCTGGACATCCAACAGTCCAGACAGATCCGTCCTCACCATAAAAACGAGTTCACCTTTCGTGTTCTCTCGCTATTTCACGCAGGATTTTTTTTTGGTGCTATTTTTGCATGTGTTTTTTTTTTTTTTTTGCAGAATGTGCATTGTTGTTCTGCG
>JAIEZT010001391.1:11981-75931 GCA_019594935.1 Periophthalmus modestus
ATGACCATAAAAATAAAACGGTGCTGCTGGTTCTCGTCCAAACTGCTCAGTGTTTGAGTTTCGTTCACAGGACGTTTTGCAGTCGCTCGTTTAGGCCTCGGTTGCCATAGTTACCTGCGGCTGCGCCTTGGCTCCGGCTCTGGCGTAAAAACTTTCGTTACGTTTTGCCCCCCCCCCCCCCCCCCTTTCACTCAGCTCCAGAGCTCTGGTGGCAAACTCCTCGGCCAAACTGAAATCCCTAAAACAAACGAGTACCACGTTGATTCAGCCGTACACGACCTCAGACACCACGGAGCTGTGCAGGAGGAATATAAACAAAGTCTCCTCCCAACTGTAATCTGAGCGTTACATCAGCAGGTCATTTACTTTTTTCACCAATACAACAAACACCGAGTAACTCACTGACTCCTTTCAAAATCCTGACTTATCCTTCACTGCAGCTCGATAATTCCACTTCAATGGATCATTCTGTCCATGGATAAAAAAACCTCTCACATGTGTCGTCTCTTTTAAACCAAACGTCTCATAAAAAACAAGCCGTACGTTCATTTTTGCGACGACATCGAGACAGGTTGAGCAGCACAGACACTCGGGAGCTGTCGAAACGTCTTCATCTCATCTCCGGGAAACTTCTGCAGCCGCCGACTGGTAGACACGGCCGCCTCGCGCACTTTCCCTTGCTGAACACAGAGTTTGAGTCACACTGCGATGGAAACACGAGCGACACGATAACGTCTGCGCGACTGGCGGCGGCGTTACCTTGTACAGACGGTCTCCCTCCTGATCATTTTTACTCAGCAGAACCATCAGAATATCAGGCTTCGACGTGGCCATGGCCCAAGTGGCAGGTCCTACGCACAAGAACAGAAGTTTAAAAGTCCAAGTTCTAATGTTTTTGATTTACTATTTATGAAAGAAAATATCCAAATTATAAATCAGAAAAATGTTAAACCTCATCGTTATTTATTATGGACTGGATTAAAGTCCTTCCAGTGGTTGGGTTTCTGTCAGTTTTATTGTATTTCAGACCCAATATTCATCCCTGGTGCAGTTCATTTTTATACACGTTTTTACTTTGTATCAGTTTTTATTTCTGCAGACTTTGTACCGATCTGAGCTCCCTTCTTGAGCAGAGCGATCACAGTCGGACGTGTTCCTGCAGCCGACGGCTCGATCCAAAGGACGCATCCCACTGCTGTCCACGTGCTCCACCGACGCTTCCGTGATCCACCAGGTACTGCACCTGAAGAGACGACACAAACCTCACTGACGCAAAGGTTTATGATTTAAAAACAGCAAGATGACCGCTTTTCAGTCTAATACAGGGTTTAAGTGAATTATAAAGTAACTGATGTATTCATTAGATTTGTTCTACTTCACTCAGTGGTTCAGTTTGTTTCGCTCTGGGTCTGTGCTCATCAGCTCCTCAAACATTTACAGACTGTTGGACTGGACCAGTCCCGTTTCTCTGAGGCCGTGTTAAAGATATGGATGGAACAAAGATACGGGACTTATTAAACTAAAGCCAAAGATACAGATGAGACTCACTGATGAGACTCAGTGAACAGAGCGAGATCGAGAGTCCCGTCCGGGACCTGCTCCGACTGATGGAGCCGCACAGACCTGGATTAAATGAGGTAAAACTTTTGAAAACCGCTGAGTCCACAGAACAAGTCTGAGTCAGATATCTGCATCTGGTTTTTATTATTGTAAAGAGACTTTATGGACGTCCTGGTTTACACTAAAATACTGATGTTTCTTTTCATCTGTGTCTTGATGATTTAATTCACAAACAGCAGCAGGTCTGAATCATTTTTATGAAGGTTTTAATATAGTTCAGCAAAATGGCATTAAAAAAGCAAATAAAGACGTTTTTTCTAAATACCACTTTCAGGGTCCCCGCAGAACGCCGCCAGGTCCAGAGGCGTGCGCCCGCTGCGGTCGGCGTGTGTGGTGTCGGCTCCTCGCGCTCCACGAGCTCTCGGACCAACGCCAGCTGACCTTTAAGACACGCCCAGCTGAGCGCCGTGAGCCCCTCCCGGTCACACAGGTCCAGAGACGCCCCTGTGGAAAGTGTACTGCAGTTTGTGCTAGAATGCAGTAGTGTATACATGTCAGTGTACATTTGTACTTTACTGTAGTACATGTCTGTGTACATTTGTACATGACTGTAGTACATGTCTGTACATTTGTACATGACTGTAGTACATGTGTGTGTACATGACTGTAGTACATGTCAGTGTACATTTGTACTTTACTGTAGTACATGCTGTGTACATTTGTACATTACTGTAGTACATGTGTGTGTACATTTGTACATGACTGTAGTACATGTGTGTGTACATTTTGGACATTACTGTAGTACATGTGTGTGTACATTTGTACATGACTGTAGTACATGTGTGTGGTACATTACTGTAGTAATGTGTGTGTACATTTGTACATGACTGTAGTACATGTGTGTGTACATTTGTACATGACTGTAGTACATGTGTGTGTACATGACTGTAGTACATGTGTGTGTACATTTGTAACTGTACATGACTGTAGTACATGTACCGTGGTCGAGCAGTAGTTGTGCCGTGGACACGTGTCCCTCTGAAGCCGCCGTCATGAGGGCGGTGCGGCCCTGGACGTCCATCATGTTCACCTGAGCTCCGGAGTTCAGCAGCAGCTGCACCACCTGCTCCACAACACAGAATAAACAGAGTAATATCTCACACACTAGCGCCCCCTGTGTGTGAGTGTGAGCCACGCCTCACCTGCCAGTGTCCTCTCCTCACGCCGCTGAAGAGGGGCGCGGCCCCGCGGCGGTTGACTTTCTCCACAGCGCTCCTCGATCCAGCAGGAGATTCGGCACAAACGGCCAGTCCGTCCCACTGCCCGCCGCCGCCGTCAGCGCTGAGCAGGACAGACACGTCACGCAGTCCACACGTCTCAGAACTCGGACTTTTACTCACTCAACACGGAACTATTTTCATACTGACTATGATCCAACTACAGTCAGACAAAAACCAGCCCGTCCCTGCTCCTTCAGAGTCAGAGTAAAACTGGAGCTGTCGTACCTGTCTCCCCCCCACAGACTGTCGCACGTGTCGATCTCGGGCCTGTCGTCCTCCTCCAGCTCCAGCAGGAACGACACGGTCTGTACAAGAACATGTGAGAACAACACGTCTGTACAAGAAACATGTGAGAACACACGTCTGTACTAGAACATGTGAGAACAACACGTCTGTACAAGAACATGTGAGAACAACACGTCTGTACACAAGAACATGTGAGAACGACACGTCTGTACAAGAACATGTGAGAACGACACGTATGTACGAGAACATGTGAGACAACACGTCTGTACAAGAACATGTAGATACGAACAACACGTCTGTACAAGAACATGTGAGAACAACACGTCTGTTACGAGAACATGTGAGAACAACACGTCTGTACGAGAACATGTGAGAACAACACGTCTGTACGAGAACATGTGAGAACAACCACGTCTGTACGAGAACATGTGAGAACAACACGTCTGTACTAGAACATGTGAGAACAACACGTCTGTACAAGAACATGTGAGAAAAAACACGTCTGTACAAGACATGGTGAGAACGACACGTATGTACGAGAACATGTGAGAACGACACGTCTGTACTAGAACATGTGAGAACAACACGTCTGTACAAGAACATGTGAGAACAACACGTCTGTACGAGAACATGTGAGAACAACACGTCTGTACGAGAACATGTTAGAGCAGTGAGTGTGTGTGTGACTTGTCCCGCCCGTGTGTGACTGTCCGTGTGTGACTGTCCCGTGTGCGACTGTCCCGTGTGCGACTGTCCCGTGTGCGACTGTCCCGTGTGCGACTGTCCCGTGTGTGACTGTCCGTGTGCGACTGTCCCGTGTGCGACTGTCCGTGTGCGACTGTCCGTGTGCGACTGTCCCGTGTGCGACTGTCCCGTGTGTGCGACTGTCCCGTGTGCGACTGTCCCGTGTGTGACTGTCCGTGTGCGACTGTCCCGTGTGCGACTGTCCCGTGTGCGACTGTCCCGTGTGCGACTGTGTCCCGTGTGCGACTGTCCCGTGTGCGACTGTCCCCTGTGTGACTGTCCCCCGTGTGTGACTGTCCCGTGTGTGACTGTCCCGTGTGTGATTCTCCCCGTGTGTGACTGTCCCGTGTGTGACTGTCCCTGTGTGTGACTGTCCCCGTGTGTGAACTGTCCCGTGTGTGACTGTCCCGTGTGTGACTGTCCCGTGTGTGACTGTCCCGTGTGTGACTGTCCCGTGTGTGACTGTCCCGTGTGTGACTGTCCCGTGTGTGACTGTCCCGTGTGTGACTGTCCCGTGTGTGACTGTCCCGTGTGTGACTGTCCCGTGTGTGGACTGTCCCGTGTGTGACTGTCCCCGTGTGTGACTGTCCCGTGTGTGACTGTCCCGTGTGTGACTGTCCCGTGTGTGACTGTCCCCGCGTGTTGACTGTCCCGCGTGTGACTGTTCCGTGTGTGACTGTCCCGTGTGCGACTGTCCCGTGTGCGACTGTCCCCGTGTGCGACTGTCCCGTGTGCGACTGTCCCGTGTGCGACTGTCCCTGTCCCGTGTGTGACTGTCCCCGTGTGTGACTGTCCCGTGTGTGACTGTCCCGTTGTGACTGTCCCCGTGTGCGACTGTCCCGTGTGTGCGACTGTCCCGTGTGTGCGACTGTCCCGTGTGTGACTGTGTGCCCGTGTGTGACTGTCCCGTGTGTGACTGTTCCGTGTGTGACTGTCCCCGTGTGTGGACTGTCCCTGTGTGTGACTGTCCCGCGTGTGACTGTCCCGTGTGTGACTGTCCGTGTGTGACTGTCCCGTGTGTGACTGTCCCCGTGTGTGACTGTCCGCGTGTGACTGTCCCCTGTGTGTGACCTGTCCCGCGTTGTGACTGTCCCGTGTGTGACTGTAACCTCCGATGTGGCCCATGTCTCCGCTCCCGCTCGTCAGAGCCTGCTGCAGGGCCTGGCCATCGGCTCGCCCCCCGCAGAGCCGCAGCAGGTGGTGCAGTTCCAGTCTGCACATTTGAGACGAAGCGTATAGCAGCCTGCTGACGACCGCGCTAGCGACGACCAAAACAGAGACGAGAGGCTGCGAGAGACTGTGCCACATGGCCGACTAAAAACGAGTAACGAGAACTTTGCACACCCGAGAACCACGGGAACACTTGACTGAGGAGTTTTTATGTTCAACGACGGACAATGAAACCGAGAGACGTGAGAACTGCAGAATCCCACTAAAAACAGGAGACGAGAGAACCTGAGAAGCTGTGCATAATCCCACTAAAACAATACTCCAAATGTGTGCAGAACAGCAAAACCCACTAAAACTGAGCGCCGATCGTTCGACTGAGAACTCCATAATCCGAGAAAAAGAGAGACGAGAGAACTGTGTAATCCCACTGAAAACAAGACTAGAGAGGTGAGAACTGCATAATCCCACTGACAACAGAGACGAGAGAGGTGAGAACGCCATAATCCCACTAAAACAGAGACGAGAGAGGTGAGAACTGCATATCCCACTAAAAAAACGACGAGAGGCTGAGAACTGCATAATCCCACTAAAAGAGAGAGAAAAGAGACGAGAGAGGTGAGAACTGCCATAATCCCACTAAAAACAGACGAGAGAGGTGAGAACTGCATAATCCCACTAAAAACAGAGACGATAGAGGTGAGAACTGCATAATCCCACTAAAAACAGAGACGAGAGAGGTGAGAACTGCATATCCCACTCCCACTAAAAACAGAGACGAGAGAGCTGAGAACTGCATAATCCCACTAAAAACAGAGACGAGAGAGGTGAGAACTGCATAATCCCACTAAAACAGAGACGAGAGAGGTGAGAACTGCATAATCCCACTAAAAACAGAGACGAGAGAGCTGAGAACTGCATAATCCCACTAAAACAGAGACGAGAGAGCTGAGAACTGCATAATCCCACTAAAAACAGAGACGAGAGAGCTGAGAACTGCATAATCCCACTAAAAACAGAGACGAGAGAGTGAGAACTGCATAATCCCACTAAAAACAGAGAGAGAACATGACTAGAAGAGCTGAGAACTGCATAATCCCACTAAAACAGAGAGAAAGAGACGAGAGAGGTGAGAACTGCATAATCCCACTAAAAACAGAGAGAAAAGAGACGAGAGAGGTGAGAGCTGCATAATCCCACTAAAAACAGAGAGAAAAGAGACGAGAGAGGTGAGAACGGCATAATCCCACTAAAAACAGAGAAGAGAGGTGATAAGAGCGTAATCCCACTAAAAACAGAGACGAGAGAGGTGAGAACTGCATAATCCCACTAAAAACAGAGAGAGAACAGTCTTTAAGAGAACAAGGCAATGAAACCTTCAAAACTGCTTTGATGAACAAGAAGGAAAGAAGAAATAAACTCAGGTCCCTCTGATTCAGGGAGATAAAGAGGTGGATTTTTTTTATGCTCTTAAATTTGTATTTATCTGCCACGTGTAGAAGGTCTGTGAAAATAAAACCTACATTATTCTGGTCTGTGGTGCAAAAAAGGTTGGGGACTCCTGCTTTAAATGACTGTAATGTTAAAAGTTCAGTGGTTCAGGAGAAGTAGAGACTGGTACGAGTCTAGAGCGCCCTCGTGTGGCCATCATGTGACATTATATATTTGAATCATTTCACATATAAGTCACAAACTATGAACAAAAGTGCCACTTATAGTCTGAAAACACAGTAGACGCTGCTCCTTCAGTGTCGTGGCGAGTACCTGTGCTCCGTGGTCCAGCAGCAGAGCGACGGCGTCCTTGTGTCCCAGGTGAGCGTGCACACACACAGCAGAGGAGCGTTGTTCAGGACGTCCGAGCGACAGTCCACGTCCGCTCCGGCCAGGATCAGCAGCCGGCTCACCTGCACAGACACACCGCCGGCATGAGCTCGAGGAGGTTTAGTTTATCTATTTAACCTGTGTTTAACCAGGAAAGTCCCGTTGAGATTAAAAAAACTCAAGCGGCAGCAGCAAATAAAAAATACAGTTACATAATTACAAAGAAACAAGAGGAAAAGACAAACAGATTATGAAAAACTAGAGCATGTTGTGGAGCCTCTCAGTTTAGATTTAAAAGGAAATAAACTCTGTCAAGTCCCAGTCTTTCTGCGACATGTTCCATACAGAAGGAGCAGAGTGAACAAAAGCCTTTTTTTCAGTTCAGAGCGAGTAAAGGAAAAGAGAGAAACACATGATCATGAGCGAAGAGAACGAGAATCAGCCCTTCTCTGTGACAGATGCAGGTCGGGAGTCGTCTTAAAGACCGATGTGGGGCATAAGACGACTTCCATCTTAAAGACTGAGATGTAAAGGGGACCAACAATTTTTATGAAGACAAATGTGATGTTAATAAATATCTGCCAAAATCCTCTCAATCTCCAGAACTTTAAGCTAATAAAAACATTCGTACGACCCTGAAAAGTTCATGACTCGACGTGGAGGTGACCTGTGGAATGAACTAGATGAAAGTTTAAAATACAGCGTCTCATTAGTAAACTTTAAAAGAAAGTACAAGGTAAAAGTTTTAAAAACTATGTCACTCAAAGAATAATCAGTCAAAAGATACCTCACCTACTCAAGTTTGGGAACATTGTCGAAACGGTACAAACATCTTCTGCATTCTGTTGTTTGTTTTGAGCTTCAGTGTCCAAATCTGTATATATGATAAATGTGAGCTCAGTGCAAATCTTATTTGTGTGGATCGTTATCGTTTCTTTCTTGTACCTGCTCAAATAAACTTCATTTATTTCATAAATAAAGTGAACCAATGACTCCTCCTTCGACTGGCCAGGGCAGGACGTCCCACTGGAGAACACACCTCACAGTGATGTGTCTTTACAGTTTGTAGTGACCCTTAGAGAAGCAGCAGAGACAGGTTCTCGTGTGGTTCTCTGTGAACAGTACCTTGATGTTGGGCGTGTAGACGTTCCGCAGACAGGACAGAGCTGGACTCAGAGTGCCCGTGCTGTAGGACAGCCACAGCCCCTGGAGCACGGACGAGGACACCCCCAGTTTCTTACTCAGGCCCTGAGGAGACAGAACGACGCAGAGTTCCAGCGTGTGAGAGGCGGAGCCACATACGGCTGTGTTTACCTTATAGATGTGAGCCTTCAGGATGTGATGTCCCAGCTCCAGAGTGTGCTGCCGGCTCAGTTTTACCCTCCTGTCTGCAGAGCCAGAAGGCCAGCAGAGTGTGACCGCGCTCCTGCAGCACACGTCACAGGATTACACCCACGGGAGAGGAGCAAATAAAACACAACTACAACAGCAGAACATGGAATATGGAGCCATCACATCCACAAAGTATCATGTAAACAGCTGCATCTGATGGTGAGTGATGGGATTTCTGTATCGTCGACGCCGGTGCAGGTTTAGACAAGAGATACTATGCAAAAAGGGCAAAGGGAGCATTTTAAAGATTGGAGTTTAAGTTATGAATTTAGTAATTATGCCTCACAAAATGTTTTACCAGCTATACAGGTTTGGATACAAAACACTATTAGCACTGATAACTTTAACTGTCTATCTGTCACTGCCGTCCACAAGAACTGACACTTCACTCATGGAGGCGCTGGACAACATCAGAAGAACAAGTGTTTTTTTCTGAACTGGACTGGGACAAACAAAACAGAAACCACCCACAGTTTGCCGCTGACACACATTTCCCCCGCTGAGCGTACCTGGGGTCGCAGAGGAAGCGGTTGTCCTGCCCGTCCTCTCTCCAGACCAGCCACTCTCTGAAGGACGCGTGCTTCAACACAATCCGGCTCCCGTCGCTCCTCACATCAGGAACGGAGAGAGCTGCTCCAGTCTTTGGACAAACTCAGCCCAGGGCAGAGTTCCCCCGGTCACAGCGCTCGCGCGTTCACCGCCTCAAACAGCTACGACACAAAAGATACAGGTTTAACAGGATGAAGCACAGGCTGCGGCTGCAGAGGGCGCTAGAGAGCGCGTACCTGCTGGTCTGTGAGCGGGTGCAGGGAGGCCGTGGTCACGTTGAGCAGAGGCAGGACTCTCTGGAAGGACGACTGTGTGGGGAACCTGATGTTCATCTGCAGCAGGTAAACCTCCGCGAGACTCACAGGAACCACCTGCAAGACCAGAGGGAACATCTAATCACGACGAGAACGAGGAAGAAAGAACATCGACTCAAACCGGCGACGAGAACGAGGAAGACGAAACATCGAATCAAACAGCGAGCGAACGAGGAACGACGAAACAACGAATCAAACCATCGACAAGAACGAGGAGACGAAAACATCAAATCAAACCAGCGACGAGAAACAGACGAAGAAGAAACATCGAATCAAACCAGCGACGAGAACGAGGAAGACGAAACATCGAATCAAACCAGCGACGAGAACGAGGAAGAACGAAACATCGAATCAAACCAGCGACGAGAACAGGAAGAAGAAACATCGAATCAAACCAGCGACGAGAACAAGAGCGAAGACGAATCAAAACCATCGAATCAAACCAGGAAGACGAGAATGTAAACCAGCGACGAGAACAAGACGAAACATCGAATCAAACCAGCGACGAGAACGAAGACGAAACATCGAATTAAACCAGCGACGAGAACGAGGAAGACGAAACAACGAATCAACAATGACCATTAATATTAAATAGTATCTGATACTTCCATATATACTACAGCTGTTTACACATTTGTGGACTTTGTTAAAGGCTCATGTCTCCTGCTCCTTCTGCAGATCTTCACAGGAGACATGTTCTTCCAAGAGGCACAATCGTTGTTTCTCATTTTTGTTTTTACTCAGCAAAAAACTTGCTGTGTTCAGGCTCTTAGTGAAGTTTTTTGTACATCATTATTCAAATATGACTTTATTTTTTCTGTTGTATGAATGTTCTCGTATGTGGACATCATTTTTCTCATTATGTAAAAGATCATTCTTTCATCACGTCCAATCAGCCCCATAATAAATAAAGATAAACGACTAAAACCATGAAAGAGCTGGAGTCTGAGGAGGTTAAATAAACAGAGTCAGATCTCACCTTGAAGCTGGAGCTCTTGAGGACCAGATACCCCCCTCGATGAGGTCCAGCGTGAGCTTCAGGTACAGGTAGGAGCCTCGGCTCAGACTCTTCAGGTGGCTGATGAGTTTGGACAGGGCCGTGTTGTCGAGGCGACCGTTTCCCCAGCGACACGTTGCTCTGTATCTCGCTGCTGCTGCTGTGGATCCGCTGCATCATGTAGCCCTGGAGAAAAGCAGACGTCAGCGCGGCACAGAGGGTGAACGACGTGGAGGTGTGATCAGAGAGGATCAAGAGAGATCAGAGATCAGAGAGCGGCCCTGGTACCTGCAGGTCCCCCTCCTCGATGGCACTGTTCTCCTCCAGACAGTCCAACGAGACGCAGGGGAACGCCAAGGACTGTGTGATGTCCTAAACGAGAAGACACGCAAACCATAAAACATTTAGAGATTACAAAACTGCAAGAATTTTATGAATTAGCTCCAACTTTAATGCTCCACTTTTGCCAATACACAAATGTCATTATTTACTCTCCTCTGTCCACAGCAGGATCACGACTCTGGGACAGTTTTAGATCTTCTGCTCACATTGACATTCATAAAAACCAGTCGGTGCTAAAATTTCAAATGTTGTGACGCCATCTGCAAAATCACAGCAGTGACCGAGAGAATCACTGAGGAAACTGCTCATGTAACGGAGGATTTAGATGAAACTGCACCAGATTTGAGCAGAAATACTACACATCATCCAGAAATTACCTTCCGACTCAGGAGAAAAATTAAAACCGGCTTTGAACGTGGTTATGGTCTTTGCCCAATACAGATTTGACTCTGAGGACACACAGTTAAGAGATGCTCCTTTATGCTCTGTGCTGGTCAAAACTCGTCCACACTTATGTCCATCTCAGGAAATAATCCGTCTATTAGTTACTGGGCCTTTAAAAAATGAAAAACAAAAAGCTCTGTGGAATCTGTTTTGGGTCATGTGGACTGATTGGAGAAAAAACTTTTGTTGTAAACTCTGACAACAAAAAAACACCTTCCGATCAGCAGAAAACACGTGGACGTCCACACTCGGCTGAAACGTCCAAAGTTGATTTGACAAATACAGATTTTAAAAGCTCCACACTCAGTCACGCTGTAGGAGGTTGGGCTTTTTTCTTTTCCACAGTCGTAAAACACGTCCACGTCCTTTATGTCCATCTCAAAAAAGCATCAAAATCATAAAGTCATACTATTATGGGCCCTTTAACAAAAAATCAAAAAACAAAAAGCACTGAACCTGTGGAATCTGTTTATGTTGAATGGAAATGATTAATATAAACATCCAACTTAAGAATTTGAGTTGCAAAATAAAATGCAAAAAGTAACGAGTGGTCCTCAAATCCACTCGTTTGTTTCGTCCAGTGTTTCGGTTCTGACCTGATCCTGTCTGTGATTGGTCGTGTTTACAGTCAATCAAATCAGGACATGCTCTGCTCAGGGAAAAACAGCAGCTTTTGTGAACGAGAAGCACGAGATCTGCAGAAATCTGTCAAAAATACTGGCCTAGGTCTTACATTATATGATTTTTAAGACCTGTCAGACCAGGTAAACACTTTAAAAGGCCTTAACTTCAAACCGTGAGGAAACCCTGAGAAGGTTTAATCGCGTGTACCTGTTGGCCCGTACGGACGGTGGTGATGACCTTTAACCAGGGAGGGAATCTCTGAATGTTCCGACTGAGGAAGGAAGCCAGGGTGTCGCCGTAGTCCGGGCGGTGGAACTCTGCTTCGTTCAGCCCATCGATCAAGACAATGAGCCCCGTCCGCTCAGCGTGGATCTTCCTCTCTGCAGAAAAAAGACAAAGAAATCACCACATTATCTCCTCATCATCTCATAACCCTAAACACACCTCTGTAGATCAGGTCTAATCGTACCTCTGTAGATCAGGTTTAATCGTACCTCTGTAGATCAGGTTTAATCGTACCTCTGTAATCGTACCTCTGTAGATCAGGTTTAATCGTACCTCTGTAGATCAGGTCTAACCTCGTAGATCAGGTTTACCTCTGTAGATCAGGTTTAAGTCGTACCTCTGTAGATCGGGTTTAGTCGTACCTCTGTAGATCGGGTTTAGTCGTACCTCTGTAGATCGGGTTTAGTCGTACCTCTGTAGATCAGGTTTAATCGTACCTCTGTAGATCGGGTTTAGTCGTACCTCTGTAGATCGGGTTTAGTCGTACCTCTGTAGATCAGGTTTAGTCGTACCTCTGTAGATCAGGTTAAGTCGTACCTCTGTAGATCACGGTTTATCAGGTCTAATCGTACCTCTGTAGATCAGGTTTAGTCGTACCTCTGTAGATCAGGTTTAGTCGTACCTCTGTAGATCAGGTTTTAGTCGTACCTCTGTAGATCAGGTTTAGTCGTTTAATCGTACCTCTGTAGATCAGGTTTAATCGTACCTCTGTAGATCAGGTCTAATCGTACCTCTGTAGATCAGGTTAATCGTACCTCTGTAGATCAGGTTTAGATTCGTACCTCTGTAGATCAGGTCTAATCGTACCTCTGTAGATCAGGTTTAAAGTCGTACCTCTGTAGATCGGGTTTAATCGTACCTCTGTAGATCAGGTTTAGTCGTACCTCTGTAGATCAGGTCTAATCGTACCTCTGTAGATCAGGTCTAATCGTACCTCTGTAGATCGGGTTTAATCGTACCTCTGTAGATCAGGTCTAATCGTACCTCTGTAGATCAGGTCTAGTCGTGTACCTCTGTAGATCAGGTTTAATCGTACCTCTGTAGATCAGGTTAAAGGTCGTACCTCTGTAGATCAGGTCTAATCGTACCTCTGTAGATAACCTCTGTAGATCGGGTTTAGTCGTACCTCTGTATCGTACCTCTGTAGGTTTAGGTCGTACCTCTGTAGATCAGGTTTCAGGTCTGTAATCGTACCTCTGTAGATCGGGTCTATCCCGTACCTCTGTAGATCAGGTTTAGTCGTACCTCTGTAGATAGAGCAGGTTTAGTTCGTACCTCTGTAGATCGGGTTTAGTCGTACCTCTGTAGAGCAGGTCGAATCGTACCGAGCGGCTCCAGGAGATGCCCTTGACGAGAGTGCAGCGTTGGGGTCTTGGATGCAGGAGCGCAGGCTGAGCAGGCTCTGGAGTTGGGGCGACTGGTGGAGTAGCTCTCTGTAGGGAGGACAGCTGAGGGCTGGAGCTGAGCGTGGCGGCCATGTTGTGGACAACTCTCTGGGATGAGGCAGGTGTGGCAGTTGTCCGCCTGACAGAAGTGATAGGACACTACCTGCAAAACAGACCGGAACACGTCAGTGAGAAGGACATAAACCTGTTTTTTCTTCGAACAGGACAGATATGTTACATAAGCACCCACAAAGAGCACGGTAAAAACACCCACATAAGAGCAGCACTATAAAGTGTCATTATAAACCACCTGCAGCAAGTAACAAGCTCCTTTTTTTTTACACTTTTTCCAGCATTTTAAAAGAGGTTTATAGCATTTATCCTTTTATATTTTTGAATCTTTAGTTTTATCCTGGTCTTATTCACTCACATCACAACAAAACGACGTCCTGGACTAAAACAAGACTAAAACAAACTGAACTCACCTCGGTCTGAGAAAACTGTAGAGTTATTGTGTTTTTGTCAGAGCGTTACTCGTCCTGATCATGAGTAAATATTTATATAATCCTGAGCTCTGGCGTGGAGTGTTGTGGTGGTACCTGTCCTGCCAGCCTCCTCAGAGCCTCCTCCTGTCTCCGTTTGAGCTCTGGAGTCCCCGGGCAGCTCCCCTCTCGTCCTTCATCTACGTCTTCACCTCGCCCCACTGAATTATGGGAAAACTGCACATTTTCAGCATCTAAAAAAAACAGCTTATTAGACAGTGTCACATGAAAAACTCACTTAAGCGAACGACACGTGTTTCTCTCACTTTTAGCCGCGCTCTCGGGTTATTAGCAGCAGTCGGGCCACATGCGGTTTCCATGACAACTCAGAGCCACGAGCCGAGCGATGATGGCCGTTTTTACCGAAGCCCATGTTTCCCACAATCACCACGCCGCGACTTTGTGCCGGATCAGAGCTGCGGAGGCAGGCGTCGACTTCCTGGAAAAGCCACTCCCTCCCCGTGAACAACCAATCAGCAGCCAGCCCGGGAATCTCGAAGTGGAAGGGCTTGAGGCTGAGCGACGGAGTAAAACGGACTAAAAAATGATTCATTATTAGTAAAATCATTATTTAAATCATTATTTGAATCATTACCAAACAGGTCCCGGTGTTACCTATGTGCTCCTGTTGACTACGACTCCCAGAGTTCTGTCTGGGCATCCTGAGGGACGTCCTGGACGGGATGTGTCGCTGCTGCTCATCAAGATACGCCAGATCTTCAAGGTGGGCAGTGCTGGTCGCTGAGAAATACAACATTTATAAGTATTTTTCCTCCAAACAAATCCAGCATAAAGTTTTTTTTTTTTCCATCAGATACGAATCAAACCACAATATAAGTTACTGAAAATTCAACACGTCCAGTAATTTTCAAGACTGAGGCTTTTAAGAGAGAGAGTACGACCGAGTCCCAGACGTTTCACATGGTTCATCAGACTCACACCTGAGCACTTTTCTCAGCACAAACAAAGAGCTAAAAAACAAGCTCTGTTCTGGGTGAAGCGTCACAAATTTAACAAGCTGTGAGGACAATGTCACAGCTTTAAAACCAGGACTCACAGAAGCACTTTCTGAGACGTCCTCTCAGCTGACCATGGCCCGACCGCCGACGGCCCGACCGCCGACGGCCCGACCGCCGCCGGCCCGACCGCCGCCGACCCCCCGACCGCCGACGGCCCGACCCGACGGCCCGACGCCGACGGCCCGACGCCGACGGCCCGACCTCCGATTAAATCAACTGAATTGTGAGTGTGATTTATTTTCCACTAGACCTGGGACAAACTGAAACTTTGTGACGATTATCAAGGCCAAAATAACTGATTAACGATTACATCACCATAACGATTCATGGATATGAATATTATAACTAACAGAGAATATTCTGGATGATCAGGAAAATTATTACAAGGAAATTTATAAATAATAAATAATAATACATAAAAATAATAAAATAATAATAATAAAAATAATAATAATATAATAATAAATAATAACTCCCGCTGTCAACTCCTCTGTGGCTAAGTTATTTTTTTCTGCACATTCTGGTGATATGACGATTTTCTTTGTTGGCGATTATCAACCTTTTTAATCACGATAAACGATATTATTGTTTATTGACAGACAGTTTTACCAGTATTAGTTGTTGGTTTTTTTTTCTTTCCTAAAAATAGTTTCGGCTTAATGAACTGATGATTACAACAAGCTTTAAGTCACATTTTTTCTACCCAAATAAAGTCATTATAATAAAAACAAAGCCTATTCTCACCACATAGGCGTATTATATTTTGGATTTTAGGACAAAAGACAAAGTGATAAACTATCAAACATCAAACTGCAGAGATCTTCATGCTCAGTAAATGATAAAAAAAAAAAAGCTCTGTGTCCAGAACTTCTACAATAAAAAACTTATTCTAAGACAATCCTGAGCTCTGCAAAATGAAAATGAAATGTTTCTTTTGTCCAAACTCACCAGTAAACACATCCAAACTCCATTAAACCCATTCTGTCCATTCTATCGTCTCCTGCTGAGAAAGTCCGAGCGCTTTGTGTCCGGTCTGTGTCTGAGTGTGAACTGTGAGTTACGTCATACGTGTCACTTCCTTCCTCCAGAGCTCATGGTTTTTACGTTTTATACGAGCCAACAAAAGAGGGAAGAGACGACGAGATTAGGCCAAGGCCAAGTTTGGAAACGTGTCCCACAGTGAGAGGAACTTTTCAAGTGTGAGGAACTTTAGAAAACATCCTACAGTGTGAGGAACTTTAGAAAATGTCCTACAGTGAGAGGAACTTTAGAAAATGTCCTACAGTGTGAGGAACTTTAGAAAATGTCCTACAGTGTGAGGAACTTTAGAAAATGTCCTACAGTGAGAGGAACTTTAGAAAATGTCCTACAGTGTGAGGAACTTTAGAAAACATCCTACAGTGTGAGGAACTTTAGAAAATGTCCTACAGTGTGAGGAACTTTAGAAAATGTCCTACAGTGAGAGGAACTTTAGAAAATGTCCTACAGTGTGAGGAACTTTGAAACGTCCTACAGTGAGAGGAACTTTAGAAAAATTTCTACAGTGTGAGGAACTTTAGAAAAATGTCCTACAGTGAGAGGAACTTTAGAAAATGTCCTACAGTGTGAGGGAACTTTAGAAAACATCCTACAGTGTGAGGAACTTTAGAAAATGTCCTACAGTGTGAGGACTTTTTTCTACAGTGAGAGGAACTTTAGAAAATGTCCTACAGTGTGAGGAACTTTAGAAAATGTCCTACAGTGAGAGGAACTTTAGAAAATGTCCTACAGTGTGAGGAACTTTAGAAAACGTCCTACAGTGTGAGTAACAGACAGACAGAGGCAATAATCCATAGATAATAGACTATATAATAATCCACTGGGTTTGTTGTGGAGTTTTGAAGTTTGAGTCGACTGGCATCAGGATAAACAACAAACACACCGAGTCTCACTTAAAAACACGAGGAGCCCAGAGGCCTCCTCCAACTGAAAACAGCTGCTCTGACTTTATCCTTTATATCTCCTAAAAAGAACAGCGCTTAACCTGCCTCGTCTGTTAAACCTCACGTGTAGCACTGAACGAAGTAGAAATACTCTGTCCTCATCACTTTTGCAGGTTTAAAGATGCAGATTAAGTTCAGTATTTCAGTTGTTAGCGATGTTAAATCTGGGATACTGTGAGATTATGGCACATGCAGGTGAAGTTTCTCTCAGTTGCAAAACGAGGTGGGTGGAGATTGCTTCTAATTTCTACGTTTAAGTTTAAACACTGATCTGGAGTCTAAACATGACAGAAGAGACACGAGGAGAAGAGACAAAAACTTAAAAGTATATGTTAAACCATCCTGCTGTAGGTCCTGGGGATAAACTCTCACGTCGGCTCTTTTTCTGTCCGACTTGTTTCATTTGACTAAACTACAGCACAAACAGGAGTCAGAACAGAATCACTCAGCAGAGATTTGCTGACACGATTCCCACAGCTATAAATCCACAGTAAAAACATAAACTCGGAGAAAAAAAACGAGCGAACGACACGACAGCAACGTCTCACCGGCCACGGAGTTGGGGCGGGGCATGAGGTAGAGAGGGATGGAGTGGGTGAGCCTGAGGGAGCAGTCTGGGGTGGAGCTTGTTGAGGCTGTAGGTGGAGGCGGACATGTTGTCTTCATTTCTGTACAGGAAGCCGTTAGTCCCGCCCCTTGGCGCCGCCACGCTGGACGAGGACGTGGAGGCGACCACGTGCCGCTCGCCGCCCTGCTGCCACAGGTTGAGGCTGCTGCCGTGGTAACCGTTGCCGTGGTACTTGCCGTTGTTTTCTCGCTCCACGGCCGACTCGGCGGAGTAGCTCGTCAGTGTGGCTGCAGGAGGAGAAAAGATTCGAGTTAAAATAAAGTAAAATCACGTTTACAGAAATAGAGACACAGTGGTCCCTCGTTTATCGGGGGGTTACGGTCAAAAATAACCAGCAAGAGGCGAAATCCATGAAGTAGCTTTATTTTTTTACATTATTCTATCTGTAAAACCCCTCACCACACACTTTATACACTTTTCTCACACATTAACATTTTCTCACATTTCTCTCTTGTTTAAACACAAAGTCGTCTGTAGTGTGTAGTGTGTAGTGTGTAGTGTGGGTGGAGTCTCGTACCGATGATGCCGCTGTCCCTGCTGTCCAGTGTGGAGGACGGGGACGTCATGGAGGCGTAGTTGGACGGGGCGTGCTTGTTGTTGTTGTTACTCTCTCCTCCAGCAGGGGGCTGCAGAGTGGAGCAGGGGGAGGTGCTGCCGCTGGCCAGGCTGGAGGACGGAGAGATCCTCTGGGGAGAAGAAGACAGAGAGAGAAATCAATACAGCATCAGGACGAGGTGCGAGGAGACGAGGGGCGAGGAGCGAGGGGCGAGGGACGAGAGAGACGAGGGACAAGAGACGAGGGGCGAGGGGTGAGGGACGAGAGGGACGAGAGGGGTGAGGGGTGAGGGACGAGGGACGAGGGAGGGAGGGAAGAAAGGTGACGGGGAGGGTGAGACGGGAGGGCAAGGGGAGAGGGGTGAGAGAGAGAGACGAGGGGCGAGGGCCAGGGGCGAGGGGCGAGGGGCGAGGGACGGGAGACGAGGGACGAGGGACGAGGAGCCGCAGCGTCTCACTGCTGCTTTAATTACACGAGGATGTGACATGGACACGTCCGGAGGATCAGTTTTTTGCTGTTGTACAATTATGGATTTTAGTAGAAATATATAAATCTGCAAAGATTCAGCAACTAATCAAGACAAATCGACTCTAAAAATAATCACAGTCGTGTTTGGATCATTATGTGGACAACAGACTGTAAAACACACACAAAAAGACATTTTAGAACAAAAACAGAGATATTATTATTATTTTTAAGTGTCCGTCGTCATATTTCAATCTTTATGTTTGATTATGTTTTTAAAAGTCTCAAAGCACAAAACAGAAATAAACATGTGACGATTCATTAAGTCGATTCATTTCTGTCACTGGTCAACAGTTAAAATAAAGTGATGATGTAAAGACGAGTCTGCAGCTCTCGTCATGTGAGTCTTTATACTTTACAGACTGTACGTGTCTGTGGTACATGTGAGTATTTATACACAGACTGTACGTGTCTGTGGTACATGTGAGTCTTTATACACAGACTGTACGTGTCTGTGGTACATGTGAGTATTTATACACAGACTGTACGTGTCTGTGGTACATGTGAGTCTTTATACACAGACTGTACGTGTCTGTGGTACATGTGAGTCTTTATACTTTACACAGACTGTACGTGTCTGTGGTACATGTGAGTCTTTATACACAGACTGTACGTGTCTGTGGTACATGTGAGTCTTTATACACAGACTGTACGTGTCTGTGGTACATGTGAGTCTTTATACTTTACACAGACTGTACATGTCTGTGGTACATGTGAGTCTTTATACACAGACTGTACGTGTCTGTGGTACGTGTGAGTCTTTATACACAGACTGTACGTGTCTGTGGTACATGTGAGTCTTTATACACAGACTGTACGTGTCTGTGGTACGTGTGAGTCTTTATACACAGACTGTACGTGTCTGTGGTACGTGTGAGTTGGGGGCGTGGCCTCGTACCGCTCCGTCCTCCTGCGGGTGGGAAAAGGGGGCGGAGTCTCGCGTGACCATCTTGTCGCCCAATAAAAAGTCCAGACGAGTCATTAAAGCATCAGCAGCTTCATCCACCGAGGGCGGCGGCCCCAGCTCCTCTTCCTCACCTGGAAAAACAGACATCCAGATTAAACCAGGTTTAAAGAGAAGTACCAGGTAATATCTGAAAAGTACTTATACCAGGTTTAAAGGGAAGTACCAGGTAATGTACTCGACATCTGAAAAGTACTTATACAAGGTTTAAAGGGAAGTACCAGGTAATGTACTCCAAATCTGAAAAGTACTTATACAAGGTTTAAAGGCAGATGCAGTACAAGTACCTTTCGTATAAGTACTTTATATATATATATATATATATATAGTATATTACCTGGTACCTGCTCGTCTAACCGGCCTTTAAACCTCGTATAAGTACTTTTCAGATTTTGCGTGTAGTACAGAGTGTAGTACAGTGTGTAGTACAGAGTGTAGTGCAGCGTGCAGTACAGTGTGTAGTACAGCGTGCAGTACAGTGTGTAGTACAGTGTGCAGTACAGTATGTAGTACAGTGTGTAATACAGAGTGTAGTACAGTGTGTAGTACAGTACAGTATGCAGCACAGTGTGCAGTATAGTGTGTAGTACAGTGCAGTATGTTGTACAGTAGTACACATTCATCATGGAAATAGATGTTTTGTGTCGTACTGTGGAATATGTCAAAGAAACGACGTTTCCATGGAAACAGGAGGAGGATGTTTTTTTAGAGCAAAAAACAAAACCACAATGAAAAAAAAGTTTTCACTGTGATGTTTTTTTTTGGAATAAAACGTTTTACTTCCACAGTGAAAGTGAGAGATCGTCCTGTGAACGTCAGGCCTCTGTTTTCACACTCGTGGATATCGTGGATTATAAAGATAATTACTAAACTGACGTGACACTGAATAAAGATGGAACAGTCTCGTTGGATCTGATTTGTGACTTCAGAAAAAACGTTACAAAAGTGTCGTCCTGGATGTGTCAGGACGAGAAAACGCTTTGAACACAAACTTTGATTGAACTATTTCTGCCTCCGTCTCCGTGGGCCTCAGACTCCGCCCATGAACGCCGTCGCCATGGTAACGCAGAGCCCTACCTTTCCTACGACGGAGAGAAGCTGCGGCAGTAAAATCGGTTTAATATCCGAGATGGAAGTAGAACAGAGAGGAGGAAAAACTTACAAAACACACAGCAGTGAGAAACGAGCGCCCGGCGGAGCAGCTGATTGATCTCACATTAATATATTCACTATCATGACCCAAATACGCCGAGTATAGTCTCACGCCGGCGCTCACATGTGCACACAAAACCCACAGCCGCAGCATGAAAGCTCATACTCTCCGTCTCTGTAATTACGCCTCTGAACTGCTGACGGCTGGACTCGAGCGGAGCAGGAGCCGGAGCATCGCCGAGAAAAACCAAAGGAACAAAAAGAACGGCCCAAACACGCAGGCCTGTGGTCGCACAATGACAGGGTGCAGGACATTTTTAGTCAGACAAAAATCAAGTGGAAAGGATCAGACACAGAGCAGACACGTCCGAGTTTAAATCGCTCTATCCTCTGTTCGTTTTAGAATGATTAAACTCATGCCACAGTTTTGCTCTTAAACTTTCATTTTGGAGCCTGGTGTTTTTCTGAATGTTGATTTTTGTGTCGTTTGTGCGTCAGAGAGACACAGTTTCACCTGAGAGACGAGGTGAACTGAATCTACTGTAGGTTATGACAGATTCTTCCAGATTAAACCACAGAAAACAATGATCTAAGTCCGAGGTGTCCAGACTTTCTTCACCGAGGGCCACATACTGAAACATACTTAAAGCGAAGTGCCACAGAGAGTCAAACGGTGCCTTAAACACCTTTAATTCAACTTAGAAGATCATTTTTAGGTTTGTGTCACACTGCCACATGATGTTTTCAGGTTATAGAAGTAGAATCTCTTCAGTTTGTAGTAAAGATACTTCCTGATCAATTGGGCCAGTTTAGGAGGAGGCGTGAGGGCCGACAAAAATTGGTCTGACTTTTGTGTCGAGGAAATCTACATCTGCGTCGTCAGACCATAAACCAAAAACACTCCACACCTGGACATCCAACAGTCCAGTCGTCCTCCATTAAAACGAGGTTCACCTTTCGTGGTCTCGCTATTTCACAGATTTTTTTGGTGCTATTTTGCATGTGTTTTTTTGCAGAATGTGCATTGTGTTCTGCGTCCTGATTGGCTAAAAGATTGTAGACCATTGTGTTCTGCGTCCTGATTGGCTGAGGGACTGTAGACCATTGTGTTCTGCGTCCTGATTGGCTGAGGGACTGTAGACCATTGTCCATCAGTCTCCTCCGTGTCTCCTGTACAGTACAGAATGTGTCAGACAAATTTACATAAATGTTGGATCAGTGTGACTCTGAAGTGCTGTATGTTTGCAAGTTTTCTCCCCGACAAAACCCACAATGTCGATGAAACGTTCTGCACCGACAAAGGCACCGACGAAGGTTTGAACTTTGTGTTTAAACAAGAGAGAAATGTGAGAAAATGTTAATGTGTGAGAAAAGTGTATAAAGTGTGTGGTGAGGGGTTTGACAGACGAGAAACAGAGAATAATGTAAAAAGTAAAGCTGATACTTAACGGATTTCGCCTTTTGTGGGTTATTTTTAGAACGTTTCTTGAGAATTAGAATGTTTACCTCAACCAAAACATTCACAGGAACATGAGAGAACTTCTGCACTGCCCTCTTATGACTGGAGTTAGTATTACAGGTTTTCAAAATTCTACTTTAAGCTGCTCCCAGACTGAACCGGTCCCATTTCACTTTGTAAAGAACCTGATGATCTGACATGTCTCACACCTGTAAAAACCAAACATTTATGATCAGTCCCACCTTCCTGCTCCGTCCTTCCTGCTCGTCCTCTCGCCGCTGTACTGCTGCTACATTCAAGCCAATCCCGGCGCAGATCTGGGCTCTCATCATGTGACAGGCAGCAGCACACGTAGAACAGCAGGCACTGCAGCAGCGAACAAACATGGCCGACTACGTGCGCCGCCATCACGTCGCCGCAGCATCCGCAGTCATCGTCCCGTCTCCGCTGGCGACGCGTGGAACAGTCAGGGCGGCACAGTTTGATTCTGGAGCGAGCGCAAGCCTTTAAAATAGTTGCTGTGCAGTCCATTTTGGCCAGTTAGCAGCCAATATGTGACGTTTTTGGGGAGTAGGCGGAGTTAAAGAGAACTCATTGTATGCAGTTTTTGGTAAGTTTTGGTATTTTGGTCGACAAATATCCAACCGAAAAGTCCAACCGATGTTTTCCAGTTTTCGTCTTTTGGTCCAAAGCTCCTCCTTTTTTGAAAGGTACAAAGGATCCGGGGAGTAGATTAGGCAGCCAGGAATGTGATAAGGCAAGCAAAAAAATCCTCAAAAAAGGAAAAAAAAACAAGATAAGATACAGTGGAAACTACAGCAAAGCAGCTTTACAAAGATGAGTCACTGCTGCATCCGAAAGAGTTTAAGACTTGCAGAAAAAAACTGAAAAACTGACCACAACTCACAGCACAGAGATGATGAGGCTCTCGTTCAAATCCTTCTTCACTCACAGAGAAGTTTAAAACACAGAGAATAAAAGATACAACCGTGCATCTTTCAAAAGTATCGCTTTTCCCCAAAGATCATGAGCATTCGAGTCAAAAGAACAAGAAGAAAAAGTCCAGAGGATTCAGAAAGTTTTTGTCTCAACAGCAGGACCACCATATCTGGGCTGAAAGGCGACCTCCCTCGTCTGACTGCACCGCAAATCAAACGTCCCCTCCTCCAACCCCACTGCACACGCACACATGCAGCGAGAGGGACGAGCCGCGGGAGGAGCTACGCTGTGAGCTGCTGCAGGAGGCACTCGAGGAAAAGTTTACCTAGAAACTGAGGACTGAAGGAGGTCAGCAGAGCAACAGTCCTCCAGCAAATACTTCTACTGCGAGTAATGCTTATTTACCCCAACTCATATGAACTTTTTGGGGTGTTACTGCGCTGCACACGACTTTATTTTGAACTATAAATGCAGTGGTTTTGGGAAACACTGGTCAGAGCAGAGACACTCAGGCAGCTTCAGGTCGTTGGGTCAGTGCTGCAAAACTTCAGCAAATCGACACAGTGTGAAGAAAAAAAGTGATTTAGTCATTAACACTTTGGAGAACTCGCCGCGCTATTACCACGTGTCACTAAACGATCTGCTCGTGATAATCTTTCATCTTTGTTCATCGATGAAGCCAGAACAGAAACGCAGAAAGTTTGTTTTTCATAATCAGCATTAAAGTAATAAAATGAGAAGAAGGATCCGTGCCCCACATTACGGCTTGTGTTTTGACAGAGGAAACTACAGGGGAGACCCAGGGAGAGACTGCACATGTTAATGTTTAGGAGAAGTGTGTCAGCTCAGCCCTGGGGAGGAGGAAGAGGAGGAGGAAGAGGAGGAGGAAGAGGAGGAGCTGTCCAGTTACCATAGGCTTGGGTTACATTTGTGCATCTCTCTCTGTCTAAGTGCCACACAACAGATCAAACGAGTGCGTGGAGTCGCTCTAAACGACACAAAACACGAGGAAACTGTGGAGAGTTTGGATTTAGAAAAAAACTAAGCAATTTAATCAACTCTAAACTTCTTCTTTTTTACATTAGTGAGTAGGTGCAACACATACAACACACAAAACACATGATCTAAATCTGCTCTGAGGAGTCTGGATAATGATGTGGGCAAAAGGTCAGAATTCTTTGAGTCCGACACTGTGAAGCCTCATTTCTGCATCAGATTTGTGTCGTGGGCTCCTCCTACCTGGTCTCTTGGTCAGACGGAGATTGAGGAGAGGAGAAGACGGCAGTGACCGAGTGAATCCCTCGATTATTCTGGCGTCTGATCCGTCAGAATCGATGCTACTGCCGCCTGAGAATCACATTATGACAAAGAACAAAAAAGATATTTAAACTGTGACAATGACATTCAACACAAACCCAAATCATGTTAAGGAAGAATCAGAAATTATTAGTCTGTAGAACTATACTGACTCACCGCTGGTTGTGCTCTTGCGACCTCTGCCTCCAAGGAGCATCTTCAGACTGTTTCGGAACATGGCAGGACACTTCTGAAAAAAAAAAAAAAAAAGTCATGGTTTTAAATGCTGTTTAATTTCCTTTTAAATGAGCTGTTCCATTAGTGCTTCTGCTTTACTGAACCCCACAGCAAGGATCTCCACAGGGTCTGCAGCCCGGACAGAGAACATGACAACCCGGGTCAGGATTAAGAACCGAAGCAAACAGCGCAGAGGCCTCAAGGTCTGGACAAATCCATGAGGCTGGGCAGGAATGCGGTGAGTAAACGTACAGTGTGTCGTGGGGGTGAGTGAAGCTCGATATTCGCTCACAGACCGGCGTAAAGACAGTGGAGTAAAGTCACGCTCAGCTCGTCCTGCAGCAGTGACAGACACGGAGTTATATTCATCAACAGTGGGCCACATGCTGCCATAACGCTCTGCAGTAAAACTCATTTTTACTTTTACTTTCTCCCCGTTCACCATCGCTGAATGTGTGACGACAGTTTTCACATTAGATACTTCATTATTTCAGTCACACTGGACACGAGGTTATATTTGTGGATAATGTGGCTTTTATCTAGTGAAGTTCACAAGTTCTGCATCAAGAAGCAGCGACGACACAAATCAAACTAAATCACACCAGTGAAAAGTTTAAAAAGTATTTCATTCACCTGTGAGCGACGCCCAAGAGTCACATGACCTGATGAACAGATGAACTGTAATAAACACAAACACAATCTGCTCCAGCGTCACTCGAGTCTGATCTGACGCTGTTTTGATCGTGACACTGATGATCCACGAGAACGATGAAACAGGTCAAAGGGTTATTTTCTTAGTGTTACTGTTTATGACCCTGTGCAGGGTCAGATTCCTCGTTTTCAAGAACAGAGGACTGATTGTTCATGATCATTTTTAGTGGGGACTTGTCCCAGTGCCATATAAAAGTAACAAAGAGTACACAGTGTGAGCTGTTTCCCTCAAGTGCTGCTGGCGTTTTATGAGCAGAAGAACTAATCCTCGCCTTGTTTGTCTGAGCGTTCACAGTCGTCTTCAGCAGCTCCAGGCCAAAGTCACTGTTCGGTCTCATAAAGAAGCTACAAGTGGAACATTTCAACAAGACCTGTAATTAAAGAGTGAAGGGGGTGAAACACAAAACCATTCTGGAAAATATGCCAAGTGTTTGTTCAATTGGATTCCAGAAAAAGTGACAAAAAGATACAGTGTATTTCTCCACCTTGTTTTTTATTTTGTATGAAAAGTGACTCATATTCACAATTAAATGTGATTAGAGTCAAAACGGTGAGTTTCAGCCCGACACATGTCAGATCTGTCACTGTGGTTTGTGGTTGATTCTCAGAGACAATTTCAGGGCCTCAGATGATTTGGAGAGTTTCCAACAAGGCCTCAACATCTGATTAGGACTGTGCCAAACACTGAAAGAACGAACGATCCAAACTTTAATCCACAGGTCGACAGCCTGGATCTCAGACTGTGGCAGTGAGAGCGTGGTGCTGAAGACGAGTCTCTTTTCTTTAGGTAAAAGCTCTGAGTCAGAGCCGCAGCACGTCTTTTTACGTCTCTCTGCGTCTCTCGGCGTCTCTCGGCGTCTCTCGCCGTCTCTCGCCGTCTCTCGCCGTCACAGTGACCACATGTCCTGCTGTGTCCAGGACTGCACAGCCTTTTCAACTTAAATCCTGCATCAGGCAAATTAAACCTGAGTCTCACAGTTCAATGTCAGTGGCAAAAAACTGTACTTTGTGTGTTAAAAGGCCTTTCTACAATAACCCCTAATAAAGTCCTCTACAATAACCCCTGAAATGTCCTCGTGTGGAGCCAACATCGTGCCTCTGTTGTATGTTAATGACACGGACCCACGCGGCGCCTCGTCACACGCCCCTGTCCTGCCCTGTCCCGCCCTGTCCCACCCCCTCTCGTGCTCTGTCACAAACACAACAAATGACCTAATTATGGAAAGGAAAATGCAAAAAACAGAGATGCTCATACAACCGGGACGAGGAAAGAGGAAATACACAGATAAAACCTGTACAAGAAAGATCTCAGCCCGATTACGACAAAAAGAATCATCCAGGTCTGTGACAGACTTTTAGAGCAAAGACTCAATCACAAAGAAACAGCAGCCGAACAACAACCACAAAAAAACACCACAACAACAACAACCACAACGACGACCACAACAATCCACCACATCCACCACCACATCCCCTGTATCCCCCGCACACATTCTGCAGACTGTGGGATCACACTAGTTATTTTTCTGGACTCTGAAGAACAGAAGTTCATGTGGTCGAACCGAAGCATCAGCTTCAGTCACAGACGTCGTAGCACCTGAGTCTGAAACGTGTCTAAAGGAACTAGACCCTCCTGTTATCGAGTTCAACACCAGGTAAAAGTGGCGCCTCACCGGGACGCTGGTGCCTCTAACCACGACTGTACAAACACTTTCCCCTCTGTGTCTCTGATACTGACAGAATCAGGAGTGAAAAAAACAAAATCCTGGATTTTTCTGGAGACAGTGAAAAATGTACAGCTACGATACATAAACAGATAAGACATAAGATAAAAGAACATGGCCTTAGTCTGGACGTGGTTTCTGCCTTTTGTGCTGATAATGCAAGTGCAAACTATGGGAAAAATAACTTTTAAAAACTAAGTTAATAACAGCTCCATAGTTAAGGCCACACTGTGCATGACACAGATAAACACAGGAGCTGGTGTAGAGCCAGTGAGGAACTGAATATTCAGCCATGTTTCCTCATCTGCAAAAACAAAAGAAACATTAAAGAATTAAAAGCAGCGTTTTCTTTTGTGGAAGATGATTATTTATCTGTGAGAGCCATGTCCACCTCCAGGTGAACCTGTCATTTCTCAAAGTGTTTGATGAAGTTGTGCTTGTGCTTGAAAGAGAAGAGCACAGTTTGTGATTTCTGTGGCATCGAGGCAAATCTGCAGCAGCGTCAGATTCTTTTACTGGGATGGAGACAATTACCCTGCAACAAAAGTTCCCGTCCCAGGAAGCAACAAAACTAAAGTGTGATCCAGCAGGCTGTAGTCAGTCTGTACTGGATTATTCTGAGAAGAACTGAGAGTTTTCTGATTCAAATCACCAAACCCACAGCAAAACTGTGTTTGAGGAACTAGTTTAACTCTGAGGATCTGTGAGGACGTCAGGGAAAAGTATGAAGAGGATCTGGATTAGGGCTGAGTATCATTAAGAAGGTACGATACGATACCTCGATACTAAGGCCACGATACTTATCTCGATGTAGTTCACTTTCACTTTCATACAATATAAAACAAAACATTATATCAGATCGATTCAATATGATTCAGTGAGAAATAAAGATTTAGGAGCCAATTCTCACAAAAAATAAACATTAATGTTGCATTTATCTTAAGAAGCTGAATGAACAAAGAGCTTTTTGTTTAGTGCATTTTATGAAGTATAAAAACCCGTCAGTTCCACTGGTCCCTGTTATTCACCCACAGTTTATACAAACTCCACATTTACATTTACACAGGGACATGTGCAGTTCAACGGCTCAAGGATCAAAACAGATCCACTAAATCTTTACTTTAGTGACACTAAAAGTCTGTTAACCCACTACGTACTTCATCTGAAATACATGTTTTTAATCATCAAAACAGTGAGTCAAATGTGGCGATATATCGATCCAGCCGTCCACGATATCGATACGGTATCATCACATTACACTGTCTGATATTTCAATATTTCAATATTTCAATACTTTTGCACAGCTCTGATCTGGATGAACTAAAGAAGAACAGACACGACCCCAGCAGCAGCACAGTGTGGAGGGGACTGCTCAAAAACGCACCAAACATGTCTCTCACGGGACAGTGTCTCTCAGAGGACAGTGTCTCTCAGAGGACAGGGCGTCTCTCAGAGGACAGGGCGTCTCTCAGGGGACAGGGCGTCTCTCAGGGGACAGGGCGTCTCTCACGGGGCAGGGCGTCTCTCACAGGACAGACTGTCTCTCACAGGACAGACTGTCTCTCACAGGACAGGGCGTCTCTCAGAGGACAGAGCGTCTCTCAGAGGACAGAGCGTCTCTCAGAGGACAGAGCGTCTCTCTGAGGACAGTGTCTCTCAGAGGACAGGGCGTCTCTCAGAGGACAGTGTCTCTCAGAGGACAGAGTGTCTCTCAGAGGACAGGGCGTCTCTCAGAGGACAGAGCGTCTCTCAGAGGACAGAGTGTCTCTCAGAGGACAGAGTGTCTCTCAGAGGACAGGGCGTCTCTCAGAGGACAGAGCGTCTCTCAGAGGACAGTGTCTCTCAGAGGACAGAGTGTCTCTCAGAGGACAGGGCGTCTCTCAGAGGACAGAGCGTCTCTCAGAGGACAGAGTGTCTCTCAGAGGACACCTGCCTGGACAGAGCAGAATAATCAAAGCTCTGTGGAGTTAATCCAGACTCAGAAGAACAGCAGGAAAAACAAGACCAAGACCAAGTCGACATGTGTTTGTTGAATATTATTGAATCTTTTCTAATCAGTGAAAAGTTTCGAACAAATTGCTCCTTTGAGCCTTTATGTCTTGACAGAATGTTTCTGGGGAATCGTGAAACAACCATTTGCTGCAGTTTATGATCCAAGACGTGAACTTCCTCTGTTCAGAGTTTAAGTTTGATTTGTTCAGTTTCAGTTATTCACTAAGAGCAAATAGTAACAACTTCTGTCCTGGAAATGTTTCCATGTTCAAAGTTAAATCAGTTTTGCACATGTTAGTGTCACATGGACTTACATGGAGTTTGTACAATTCATGTTTTTTCTAAAAAAGACCATGTTTATCACACAGACACTTTACTCTAAGCCATAAAAATACAGATTTTTAAAATAACGTCCCTCGTTATTCCTCTTTGTGCCACTTAAAGGTGTTTTATACAGTAACGTGTCAGTCCTCGTTGGACAGATGTTTTATATCTTCACCAGCTCGTCCAGACTCCTCACAGTATCTGCTCTTCAGACGCAGTGAGCTAAAGGCTCTGGAGCTTTGACCGTTCGCTCGTGTCCAGAGCAGCACGGTCTCTGGTCCAGAGCGGAGCGTGAGGCGTGTGCGACGGCTGCGGTCGTTTCGGAGCCACACCACATGTTTATGAGCTGACTCGGCAGAATATCTCATTTGTCCCAGTGGCGGCGGTGTGGAATTATAGCTCCCTCTCACACAGCACCATCCCCCTCTCCTCCGCCTGCGACTACAGCCTGACTTTAGAGCACACCCGGCACGCGCCGATGCCATCGCTAGGCAACCAGCTGCTGTTGCTTAGCAATCCATTAATGAGCAAAGATATAAGAGAGTAAGGTAACCACGCTCATCTGCAGCCGACTCCACGGGCGAGAGTGGAACATGGTATAAATAAACTACACAATCCACAATGAGAAGAAAAAAACATCCAGGACTTTATCAGACAATCCAGCTATAAAAGAAGAATAAAATACATTTAACTTTATACAGTGCAGTGAAATAACAAACTGCTCTATCCTGCACTTAAAAAAACACCATCAGCATGTCCCCAAACTGAAAACGCTTAAAGCTCCAAAAAACGTCATGGACTAATGGATGAGTGTGCTCTTCGTTTAAGTAAAATGGTCATGAACCTTAACCAAACTATAAATATATATGAACTCTACTTACTAAAAAAAAGGCCTATCACCTATAAAACCAACCTACAGTATGTCACCAACAAACTGTTCAAAGAGCGTCCAAAGAGATCGTCCACAGAGTGTCCACAGAGCGTCCTGCAGAGATTGTCCAAAGAGATCGTTCAAAGACACCGTCCAAAGAGCGCTCTGCAGAGATCATCCAAAGAGATCGTCCAAAGAGATCGTCCAAAGAGATCGTCCACAGAGATCGTCCACAGAGATCGTCCACAGAGATCGTCCACAGAGCATCCAAAGAGCGTCCAAAGAGGTCGTCCACAGAGCGTCCAAAGAGATCGTCCAAAGAGGTCATTCACAGAGCGTCCAAAGAGCGCCCTGTAGAGATCGTCCACAGAGCGTTGCTGATTTAAAGACATGATGTGAGCCTCTTTTACAAACTACACCAGCCAAGTCCTGAGGTGTGTGCTCCAGACAGGGCTGTGGAAAAACACTATGAATAATAATCCACCTGCGAGGCCTGGTGATTTATGAAGCACATAAAGGTTTGTCGTTTGTCACAGTAGATATGAACAGGACAGGGCCACAGTCGGGTAACCTCCCGACGTCCCGAGTCTCCCTGAGCCCGTCCCGAGTCTCCCTGAGCCCGTCCCTCAGAGCGTCTCTCCCCCGTCCCTCTGAGCTCCGAGTATCTACACCAGAATCACAAACATCCTGCAGCACAAACACTCGTCACATCTGCTCACACATGTCAGAGGGTTAGTCGGAGGATTCTTCAACACGACGCACAAACATCACACACATCTCCATGACATCGTGTTTTATAGAAAGTGTTTGGATCGTCTTTGAAACGGCGGAAAATTTCAATCTGTAAGTGAACAAAACGTCACTGTGTCGTAAAGAGACACTTTCTGCACATTTATGTCGAAGGTTTTTGAGAGTTCGGTGCAGAACAGATGATTTATTGTATTTTTAGAAACCGTCTGATGTTCAGAAGCTCAACACGTGAAATTTGAGCGTGTCTGTCGTTTTGTTCAACGTGTTTTTCTTTTTAAATACATGAATCTGTCAAATGCACTTGTTCGAATTAAGACTTGGTTTGGAAAAATAGAACCTGCAGTAAATATTTATCGTACTTTTACATCGGTGAAGTGTCATTTTGTGAAGAAAAGTCGTCGTCTTTGTCGTCAACATCAACTCCAAAACACAGGGACGAGTTCACAGCAAAGGACATTTTTGTGACACTTTAAACAGTCGTTTAACAAAATAAACGTGTTCAATCATTTTTTATTTATCAAATGGTAATTATTGTGTAGTTGAGACGTGATTTTCTGTTATCTGCGTCACATCTGCTGCTCGTGAACAACCAGGAAGTGAAATTACAAACGTCACCAAAATGACAAAACTAGAAAAAAAGAAAAGATTTTTGATAAAATCCTTAAGATAATGAGGTTCACTGTGTTTTAGAGAAACATGAGACTGAACATGACGGAGTTTCAACGAGATTCTCCAACTGCAGCTTGAGTTTATGAATCTGTCAAATGTGCAAAAACAAATGAACAAAACTAAAGTGTCAGTGCAGAGTGACGTCAGACGAATGAACACTGAACACTCTGAACACTCTGAACACACGCTCCGGACACACGCTCCGAACACACACACTCCGAACACACACCCTGAACACACACTCTGAACACACACTCCGGACACACACTCTGAACACACACTCTGAACACACACTCTGAACACACGCTCCGAACACACGCTCTGAACACACACTCCGAACACACGCTCTGAACACACACTCCGAACACACACCCTGAACACACACTCTGAACACTCCGAACACACGCTCCGAACACACGCTCCGAACATTTGGACCACAGAAAAAAACGGCCCCTGAAAGACACTTTTACACAAAATAGACGAGTCTTGAATCTGCTCGATGGATCATCACAAACTCAGACATGAGACAAGAAAAAAAACTCAACATTAATTAAAATGTAAAATGTCTGTCCCGCCCCCGACACACTGAGGTCGACTGACTATAGTGTGTGTGTGTGTGTGTGTGTGTGCACGTGTCTGTGTATATGAGTGTGTGTGTCTCTGCATGTGTGTATATGTGTGTGTATGTGTGCACTTGTGTGTGTCTTTGTGTACTTGTGTGTGTGTGTCTCTGTGTGTATATATGTGTGTGTGTATCTGTATCTGTGTGTGTGTGTGCGCAGTGACAGATGGCAGATTAAATGGTGCAGATCGTCTCTTTCTCATTTGCACATGTTAATGTCAACACACACACACACACACACACACACACACACACACACACACACATGACGTCACACATGAACCGTCTGTCCTTAAAGTTCAGGACGACAGACGTCAGGCGAGATTCAGTCCAGGTTCAACCGTCGATTCTTAAATTAGACTCATTCATAAAACAGAAGAGTTAGTATCAGCAGCGTTTGTGCAGAAAAGAGACTTTAAATGTGACGCAGAAGGACAGAAAAAAACACTCGACACAGTTAAGACCATGATGAATAATAAAACTGAACTAATATGTTTAAAATGTGTCCCTCAAAAACAAAACCATCACAGTGGAAGTGTCATTCTAAAACATTTGAATAGAGCCGTGACTTTCTTCACTTTGTCTCTCGGCTCCTGTCGGGACATAATCCTCCGTCACCTTTGTCTAATCAACTCAATTATTCTTGTGCAGCGGAGCAGAAAATCAGTGCGTGTCTGGAGCAGCCCAAACTGTCCCGAACACTGAGCCTGTGTCTCAGACTCAGGGAACATTTAGGGAGAAGTTTGGAGCCTCTGTCCCCCTCTGCCGACCGACACATGACTCACAAACGTCCAAAAGACACTGATGTTTGACTCACGAGAAACAGAAAGTCTGAACAACGAGAGGCACCGAGATCCACAGGACATGTCTCATCTACTGTCTGCGGCCTGTCCCACAGGGATGTCTCAAACACGAGGGGACGCAGTGTCCACAGAGAGACAGTGTCCACAGAGAGACACTGTCCACAGAGAGACAGTGTCCACAGAGAGACAGTGTCCACAGAGACACAGTGTCCACAGAGAGACAGTGTCCACAGAGAGACAGTGTCCACAGAGACACTGTCCACAGAGAGACAGTGTCCACAGAGAGACAGTGTCCACAGAGACACTGTCCACAGAGACACTGTCCACAGAGAGACAGTGTCCACAGAGAGACAGTGTCCACAGAGACACTGTCCACAGAGACACTGTCCACAGAGACACTGTCCACAGAGAGACAGTGTCCACAGAGACACTGTGTCCACAGAGACACTGTGTCCACAGAGACACACTGTGTCCACAGAGACACTGTGTCCACAGAGACACAGTCGTCCCGTGTCATGTCTCACATTTACACTTGTGTCTCTTTCAGCTGCAGACACGACTGTGCCTCGGGTTTGTTTCTCATGCTCAGCTGAACAGTGAGGGACACTTTAAAGTGTGTACTTTTCACTTTTGCTTGAGTACTTTTATCTGTACTTTGTACTCCACTACATTTTTAAACTGGACTCAAAAGTAAAAGTATTTTTACTGTTTTGATTCAATTGTCTCTGAACAAAATTCAGCTCAAATCTTTATAAAATCACCACATCAGACTCAAAATATGCACAAAATACTTTTACTCTTCAAGTACCTTTTTAAACTGGTACTTTATACTTTTACTTTAGACTTTTCCTGTGATACTTTAACTCTCAGTAGAGGTTTGTACGTTTGGATTTGTTAAATGCTCTAAAACATAAACTGATTGTCTGAATGTTTAAAAAAAAGAAGAACTTAAAGAGTTTTTTTTTTTTTCTGCTGAACTGTCACATTTTAAACTTGTCACTTCTCGTTTTTATTTATTTGGTTCTTTTGTCCCGTCACCACAAGTGGAAAAGAGCAACACAAAAATGAAACGATAAAACTCAACGACCCACACAGGACCGGACCGGGACCGGACCGGGACCGGACCGGGACCGGACCGGGACCGGACCGTCCCGAGACAGGACCGGGACAGGACCGGGACAGGACCGGGACAGGACCGGGACAGGACCGTCCCGAGACAGGACCGGGGGGACCATCCCGGGACAGGACCGTCCCTTTGACCTTTGACCACGTCTGGGACCAGACGAACATCAGTGTTTGTAAAAACACAGAGTCTGTTCTTTCGGGAAATAAAAGCAGCATCACCACAAACCGTCAGACTGACACGTTTCACAGAGACACACGACTAAAATAAAAGCAGGTTTTTGGACATTTTTGACAAGAAAGTTACACACTGTGGTTTTAATCTAAGAAATGAAAAGTGAAAGAGAAATCTGCCCTTTTCTTTTGTTCATAAAAGCTCTGAGCTCCGCGTAGAGAAAGTACCACAACAATTATGTCACGTTTTTAAATCCTCCCCAATCAAAGTTTATTTAGATTTAGGCACAAAAAACCCTAATCCCGTTGTCACAATACAAAGTTCGATCGACTAGTCACGGAGAAAGCGTCGCAGAGAGATGTGTAAGTGTGTCAGTGTGTAATCCCTCACGAGCAGAACGAGTCTGAAAGCGTCGCAGAGAGATGTGTAAGTGTGTCAGTGTGTTAATCCCCCTCACGAGCTGAAACAGAACGAGTCTGAAGACTGAAGCTGCGTCGTTTTCCATCTGCAAACGACTGAGAAACAGTGAAACAGGCTGGTGTAAATCTCACACTGACGAGCGAGAAACAAAATCACACTGGACAGAGACGAGCAGAGTCACACAGGAGTTCAGAGTCCCACAGGAGTTCAGAGTCCCACAGGAGTTCAGAGTCCCACAGGAGTTCAGAGTCAGTCACACAGGAGTTTAGAGTCACACAGGAGTTCAGAGTCACACAGGAGTTTAGAGTCACACAGGAGTTTAGAGTCACACAGGAGTTTAGAGTCACACAGGAGTTCAGAGTCACACAGGAGTTCAGAGTCCCACAGGAGTTCAGAGTCACACAGGAGTTCAGAGTCCCACAGGAGTTTAGAGTCACACAGGAGTTCAGAGTCCCACAGGAGTTTAGAGTCACACAGGAGTTCAGAGTCACACAGGAGTTCAGAGTCACACACAGGAGTTCAGAGTCACACAGGAGTTTAGAGTCACACAGACTCTCACTCTGTCAGAGACACTTCACATTCTACATTGTGTCGCTTAAATGACAAAAACTAAACCTGCTTCACACAGATTTTCGCTGCAGACGTCGTGAACTTTTGAGCCACAGAATAAAATCTCTTCATTTGATGTTCAGTTTGTCCTTTGTTCAGAGCATCTGGGTCTGGGCTGAAGAGCTCATCGTTGTGTTTTACAGTTTTATGAGACTTAAGGCTTGAACGTGGCTGAGTTTTCTGTTTCCTGAGTCACATGTTTTAGAATCTGAGCAGAAATTTACACTTTAATGTCAAAGGAAATGAGAAAAAAAGCTCTTTTATAAAAACCAGAATGGGAAACACTTTATAATAACTCCAGCCTATTTAGCCTCAACAAAGCATGAAATAAACACTTAATAATGAACAAACACTTAATTAATAATGAAAAAACACTTAATTAACAATGACTCATGCTTAATAACTACTTACTTATGACCTTAATTAACACTTAATTAGCAAGTGTTTGAGTTGATACTTAACTAACCCTTTGTGTGTATTTGTACATGAATGTTTAAGTAGTAACTAAGTGTGAAATATATATGAGTAACTGTATACAACACAAGCCAATTAATTGCCAATTAAGCGTTGATTAAGGTTGTAATTAAGTAGTTATTAAGCATACATCACTATTAATTAAGTGTTTCTTCATTATTAATTGTTCCTTTATTATTGATTAAGTGTTTTTCATTATTAATTAAGTGTTTGTTCATGCTGTATTAAGGCTAAACAGGCTGTAGTTATTATAAAGTGTTTCCCAATAATGTAATTTTCAACATAAATAATAGTATTTGTTAGTTGTACCATGTGGTATTACTCATGTTTTGATCAAATTCAATATGAAAGTGTCGAGAAACGTCATGTTCTATCCAGTTTAGTCGAATAGTGTCAGATTTTTGATACTTTTGAGACTCCTGGTTAAATCTAAAAAGAGAAAAGTCAGACACAACTCGACAACAGCGGAGACGAAACATTAACGACCCTCTGCGACGTTCTGAGAGCTCGTTTCAATCGTCCTGAATCCTCTGGAATCACATCACGGCACAAAGACACTGGACATTCTCTCCTGACCGAGCTGAAGAATGAACAAATCAGGAAGTATGAACGTTTGTGGTGAAGTAAATGTGTGAGTCAGACGAACCACGGAGCCACGGAGCCAGTAAATGTGACTCAGCAGCTCTGACGACGAGAGCAGGACACACACCATCTGCTCTGAGCGCCGCTCTGACCCACACACGCTTCATTATATCATCTACAACAACAGGACATGAGGCGGCGTGAGGCAGCTGTGACTCCGCTGACACGTCTCTGAACTCAGCGACGGGACGTGAGATTTACAGAGAACAACGTCTGTGATCCCTCTACAGATCAACAGACTCCACTTTTCGCTTTTACACAAACGCACAGATTTATTTTATTTCCCTCGTCTCCTTCACCATCTTCAGGTGATATTTTAAAGTGGCTCTAAGCTCCGCCCACGACCACATTTCAAACAGAGCGGCTGAAGTGGGCGGCACCTGCAGGACTCGAGGGAGGAGTGAGCAGAGAAACACTGTGATTGGTCAAACAGGTATCCCCACTTTAAGCCCCGCCCCCGCACACAGGTGTATCAGAAACACCGTCTGTGATGAGGAGTCGCTCAGGACGTCGCCGCCGCAGAGACCAGCGCAAACTTTACACATTTACACGTTTTTACAGCTGCACATTCACCTCATCTGCACAAAAACCGACAAAAACGTGACTATGAGCAGAATCTAACGTGATAAGGATAAAAAAACTATACAAAACCAGCTTTTTATTTAATGCTTCGTTTGGAAGGTTTAAAATGTGACTTTATGTCTCGTTTGTTTAATCTGCTCTTTTTTCTGTTTTAGTTGTTGACTTTATAGATTATACTTGATTTTCTAAGTTTGCACATGTTCAGAACTGTGATTTTACCCATTTTTTGATCGATGTCGTTTGGATAAAGACTCATCTGACACACGAGTCTGTTCATTGTTTGAATAAATGTTACGTCTTGTGTTTTATACAGATGAACATGTTTTATGCTCTTTGACTTGATACTGTTTAATTTAAAAGTCAAAGTTAAATCTGTAAAATGGACAGAAGTTGCTGGACACTGCCTTATACCTGTCTGAAGGAGGCGCTAACGACACTGACACTGGGCTGAGCTGCATTAAGTGAGCACTGTGCCTGAGACAAACTGAACATTCATCCAGCTCTAAAAAGTGTTTCAGATGAACTGTGACCTTCAGTGCCACATTTTGTGAATCTACAGAAGAAATAGTTTTTGTTTTTGCGATGACGTAACTGGATTTAGAGCTGATTCACGGTGTTAGTCATGTTACTGTGTCTCCATCCTCACAGGTCACAGCTCTGTGCTGCTCTGATACTACACTACAGGCTGATTCTGCCTCGTCTAACGCTCACCTTAACACTAACCTTAACTTTAACCTTAACGTCTCCAGAGGAAGGTTTGATGGTCAATATTTAACAGCAGCTCAAAGTCTGATCCAGTCGTCGCAGTGCTTCAGGTTTTACTCTTCACATAAGTTGTAAAGTGAGAAATCGTCTCTTAACGTGTTTGGACCTGTGTGTTCACTGTCCCCCGTGAGTCTGTCGTCCATGTTCTCATCAAACAAACACGTCACTGCGGGTTTGAGCCTCTAAAGTCTAAACTACAGGTTATAAAAGAGAATGAAAAACATGTAAATACATTCAAACGAGCAGAAGCACACGTGCAGTGTTCATCAGAGGGACACTTCCTGTAAGCCTGAGCATTCACGTTTCAAAGCATCATGGGATACACAGCTGCCCTGGATCGTTTCCTTTCCGTTGACACTTGATGGGAAGTTCCTCTTTTGTTCCCTTCACAAAAACTGAGAGGTAGCAACAAACAGAAACTCACCGGGTTTGAAACAGAGTCAGACGTGCAGATGTGACCCGTCTGCAGGTGTTAGCATGTGCACACAGAGCATTAGCAGTGTGCAGGTGTTAGCATGTGCACACGGAGCATTAGCAGTGTGCAGGTGTTAGCATGTGCATACAGAGCATTAGCAGTGTGCAGGTGTTAGCATGTGCATACAGAGCATTAGCAGTGTTCAGGTGTTAGCATGTGCATACAGAGCATTAGCAGTGTGCAGGTGTTAGCATGTGCATACAGAGCATTAGCAGTGTGCAGGTGTTAGCATGTGCATACAGAGCATTAGCAGTGTGCAGGTGTTAGCATGTGCATACAGAGCATTAGCAGTGTGCAGGTGTTAGCATGTGCATATAGAGCACTAGCAGTGTGCAGGTGTTAGCGTGTGCACACAGAGCACTAGCAGTGTGCAGGTGTTAGCGTGTGCACACAGAGCATTAGCAGTGTGCAGGTGTTAGCGTGTGCACACAGAGCATTAGCAGTGTGCAGGTGTTAGCGTGTGCACACAGAGCATTAGCAGTGTGCAGGTGTTAGCGTGTGCATACAGAGCATTAGCAGTGTGCAGGTGTTAGCATGTGCATACAGAGCACTAGCAGTGTGCAGGTGTTAGCATGTGCATACAGAGCATTAGCAGTGTGCAGGTGTTAGCATGTGCATACAGAGCATTAGCAGTGTGCAGGTGTTAGCATGTGCACACAGAGCATTAGCAGTGTGCAGGTGTTAGCATGTGCATACAGAGCATTAGTAGTGTGCAGGTGTTAGCATGTGCACACAGCGCATTAGCAGTGTGCAGGTGTTAGCATGTGCATACAGAGCATTAGCAGTGTGCAGGTGTTAGCATGTGCATATAGAGCATTAGCAGTGTGCAGGTGTTAGCATGTGCATACAGAGCATTAGCAGTGTGCAGGTGTTAGCATGTGCATACAGAGCATTAGCAGTGTGCAGGTGTTAGCATGTGCATATAGAGCATTAGCAGTGTGCAGGTGTTAGCATGTGCATATAGAGCATTAGCAGTGTGCAGGTGTTAGCGTGTGCATACAGGGCTGTTTGTAGTCCTGAGCTGGAGCGTTGTCGTTAGCATTAGCCGTGTGCAGGTGTTAGCATGTGCATACAGGGCTGTTTGTAGTCCTGAGCTGGAGCGTTGTCGTTAGCATTAGCCGTGTGCAGAGACTTTGCGTGTAGCTCAGCCTCAGTCAGACTCTTATCTCTCTTCCCCAGAGGAGCCGATCCCAACTTCCTGCAATCGCTCAGGACACGGCTCACACTGAGGAGCGAGTGCCACCAAAGAAACTTCCCGTGGAGAAACAAACAAAGGGATAATGATGAAGTCACTTTTACCCCGGACACTCGACCGACTGTAAACCTCTGGGTGTTTACTCTCGTGCCTCAGGAGGAGTAAACAGGCCGATGTATCGGGCCGATATTTGGACTTTTTAGCATCTATCGGCCTCACAGCTCCAACAGGCCGATGTTTAGTTTTGGTCGATCTGATGCCCAAAACAAGCACCTAAAACTTTAATATGAAAAGAAAACTGCACAACATGTGATACTCTGCTCTCTCAAAAGGTTTGTGGGTCAGTAAATTTAAATCACATAATTTGAGGAAAATAATCAAAATTAGCCCAAAAACGATGGGCCATCGGTCGCTCTGGATTCTAAACGATCAGTGTCATCCATCGACCTCTGATCAGGAGGAAACATAACTGCCAAAAACAGTAAACATTAGAAACTGAGATTATAGAATCGCATCTAATTTATGAACTTTTAATGAACCAGATTTACACAATTTCAACTTTAACTGACAATAAAACTGACACAAATCTGAATCTAAAGCATTTCGACTTCACTCGGATTTAGTGGATTTGGCAGTGAAAATGTCCTTTTCTTCTACTCGATTTGTGAGACAGTCCCTGATTATGGACAGAATAAGTGACATGTTTTAGATGGTGTCGGCTTTAATGCTTCTGTATCACCGTGTGCTGAGTTTGCACAGGTTCAGTGTCACAGATTTGCACAGAAGAGTCACGGAGCTGCAGGACATGAGCCTATTTATCAAAGATTCCATAATGCCTCAAAAAAACCTGGACAGAACTGAAGTGACGCGGCTCCTCGTCTGATAAATGCACCGTCCCTGATGTGAACGGGCAGAATTATACTTCAGGTCGTGCGTCTCGTATGAGCCCGGTGACAGGGGGAAGCTTTAAACCGCTGAAGGGGTTTTGCAAAGTATCGACACATAAGTCTGATGATATTTGCATCACCTGCTGTAATCCAACATCACACAGCCTCAGGAGCCCAGATCTCACAGGCGCAAGACGCAATCTGCTCATTCAGGACAGTCTGGGGAGGATGAGGTTGTTAACAGTCTGAATTTAACTTCTAGACTCTTCGCAAATTCAAGATAAAAATAACAGAGGGTCCATGACTGCAGGGGGCGCTGTGGTTTTATTGCAGTGGTACAGACCTGACCCTTCGCTGGCAGCTGCTCGTGTCCAGAGAAATACAGGTGTTTATTTATTTGCTTTTTAAATAAATGCCGCACTGTGGAGCATTTTTGAAACAGCAACAACAGCCTGGTGTGTAAAAGTTATTCAGACAGAACCACACGCTCTGACAAAAGTGTAAAAGACGAGCGAATCTGGAGCTGCACGCCACAACTCCAGAGCGTGATTGACAGGACGATTAACCAATCAGAGACGCACGGTAAAAATGTCAGTTTGCAGAATGAACGAATCACAAAACTGTCTTTAATCTGAGGTAAAAGAAGCTACATTTTGTTCTGAATTATGAGGATTTTGACAAACTGTGGCTGGACCGTCCCACGTGAGGATGGAGGTTCACAGGAGGCGACAGCAGTGACTGCAGCAGGTCACTGAGCCCATGTGTTTGGTCTTGTCTTAATTAGCACCACTGGCTCATTGAATGATCTAATTAAACTAATGATGGACGTAGCAGGAGGTCCGTAAATCGCTGCAGTGATAAACCCAGAAAACACGGCAGATTAACGTGGGATTACACCCATCTGGACCACAAACCTCGAGGAAAATACAAAGGAAAAGGGCCTTAACTGACAATAATGTGCCTCATCAGTGAAATATCTTTATTCTTTACTCTTTAAACACGTCTAGAGCCTCGTTGGTGTTGGGGAACTTTCCTCTGAAGCCTCCACCTCAGACCTGCTCATTCAACATCACAAAGAGCGAATCACCTGCAAAAACCTCAAACAAACCACACACCTCTGCCCGTCCGTGAGAACGAGCAGATCGACTGTAGATTAATGACACAAATTCCTTATGGAGAGATAATCCTCTCAATTCCACACAAAGGATTTCTCTTTCCTGCCAAAACAACTGTGCCTCACCAGCTGGTTCAGGGGAAGAGCTGCACCACCAGCACTTTGGATCACGAGCCAAACGTGTGAGAAATAAAGAGGAAAACAGCCAGAGGAGGGCGGGAAAGTGCAATCACTCTTCCTCACAGCGTCCAGTGAGGAGGAGGAAGGAGCCAGGAAGCATCAGAGGAGTCAGCGTGAGATGTGAGCCTGAGAAGAGCCCGAGAAGAGCCTGAGAAGAGCATGAGAAGAACATGAGAAGAGCACGAGAAGAGCACGAGAAGAGCCTGAGAAGAGCCTGAGAAGAGCCTGAGAAGAGCATGAGAAGAGCACGAGAAGAGCCTGAGAAGAGCCTGAGAAGAGCCTGAGAAGAGAATGTTCACAGTGCCACAGAGCCAGGGTCAGGGAGACGTGGAGCTTTTATCAAACAGATGCCTCCTGGGACATTTATCAAATCTCACACATGTTTGTCTGGCCCTGACTCCGGAGGCATCGTCCTGCTGCACAGACACATCCTCAGAGCATCATGAGGATCATCACCGCACGCGCTGCTCTAGAGGCGTGTCCCAGACCCACACGCGCACGCGCTTTACTACAGCGCGCTCTGGACCAGGACAGAACCAAACACACGCACCTGGAGACACCTGGAGACACCTGGAGACACCTGGAGACACCTGGAGACACCTGGAGACACCTGGAGACACCTGGAGACACCAGCGGGAGGAGACGAGGAGGACAAAGGTTAAATGAAGCCCTCCGTGTGGCTCTTCACTGTGGCTCTTCACTGTGGCTCAGAGGAAAACCACGAGCTGCGGATAAACGGAGCCCCTCGCCCCTCGGTCCCGTCATCACAGAAAATGATCGTCCCGCGTTTGAAGAAAAACGCTGAAATATCCGCGCGTTTTATCCTCCACTTCCCCGATGAGAAGAGCTGAGACTGAGGAGAGGAGACACGAGCTGCTCCCTCTGCCTCGACACGAGCTGTTCAATTATTCATGAGCGGGGCGTGGCCTGTGCGTGCTGTGCGTCCTGTGCGTCCTGCGTGCGTCCCGTGCGTCCCGTGCGTCCTGTGCGTCCTGCGTGCGTCCCGTGCGTCCCGTGCGCGTCCTGTGCGTCCCGTGCGCGTCCTGTGCGTCCCGTGCGCGTCCTGTGCGTCCCGTGCGTCCCGTGCGTCCCGTGCGTCCCGTGCGTCTCTTCTCTGTGGCTCACAGGACAGACGCGCTGTAGAGCAAACAGCAGTAACACAGCGACATCTGGTGGTCAGGTCTCACAGTCTGACCACAGCCCTGATGGTTTGGAGCAATAATCCACAGAATAATCTGCTTTAGTCTGAGACAGGCCGCTTCACTCGCGTGATACAAACATAAGAGGCATTGTCTTAGTGCGTTAATTATCATAAATAACATTTATTGTTCTTTTACAAACTTTGCATCATGGTCCTAGAATTTACAACGTCACTGCTGCAGGTCCATCATCCGAGTCACAAAGAGGAAACTTCTAATTATGAATTCATCTAAATGTGCTAAATAAATATTTAATGTGGCTCTATCCTGCAATGCTCAGTGCCCAGGAGAAATCTCACTTTGTGTTAAATTTGTCCCTCACCCAGTTTTGTGACAGGACTTCACCCATGAACCAGGATTAAAACAGACACTGGTCAGAATTTAACCAGGAATAAATAAAGTCTAACACAAAATAATGTCTATTTTTGAAAAAATACTACTTTATAAACTTCTCCTGTGTTTCCAGTGAGGCGTTGGGGAGATTCCTCCGCGTCAGCAGTGAAAATGAACAATGGGAAAATAAATAAAGACGTCCTGACCTCCCCTGAATGCTCCGTGTGAGCAGAAAGAGTCTGTGATGGTGATGAGTCGAGTTTTCTCTATAATGAAACTAAATGAGAGGATGGAGGATTTTGCTGCTCAGACGATTTTTGGATGAATGGAAAAATGAAACAAGCTTGAATGAAGAAAAATACAACTCCAAGTTTGTGTGTTTAATGAGAGGACGACAATATGGTTAAAATGTCCAAAAAAAATGTGCATAATGTGTGTCCTTATGATCCCATGTCCCCCTGTGTCTGATGGAGCTACGTTTTCCTGGTCTGTGCTTTGTCACAATATAGTTTTTCCAGTTTTAATTATTTACTGAGCGTTTTGCTGTTTTCTGGACCTACGTAGCAGTTAAGAAGCTTTTTGGACTCAGACGACTGTGTTAAAAATGCTAAAAGTGGCAGATGGCCTCAGTCTCATATTGATCTGTGTTGATTTGTCGTCCAGGTTGGAGCAGGTCATAAACTGTGGCAGATGTAGAACGGTTCTGATTCAGTCGTACTCATGTTTTTCTGTAGGTTTATTTGTATGTAACATGTTTCTGTAGAGTGTGGAGTTCCTCATGGCTCAGTCCTTGGCCCAGTTTTGTTTCTGTTACAGCCTCTTTGAAAAATGATCAACTATTATAAGAATGTTTGCGGGCTGTGGATGAATTTGTAAATTATAATGACATAATTTTAAGAAAATAATGAAAATTGGCCCCACATATCGGCCCAAAAATATCGGCAGACCTTGTTGGCCATGGGTTGCTCTGGATTCTAAACAGTCGGTATCAGCATCAGCCAAAAAGAAAAACAAAAACATATCAGTCGATCTCTACGGTGCTGTTTTTGTCCCCACAGTTTATGCGTCTATTTATTGAGGATTTGCTATGGCCGTCCTGTGTCCTTCTCTTTCTGGGCTCAAACCTTCAACAATCTGACTCCAGTGATGTTTAAGTGAGCTCGTTTCAGCCGGTCACCGACAGCCTGGAGTCTGGCTCTAAACTTTAAGGTTAGTCTCACAATAGACTCAGAGTCATCCACTGAAATACCAGTCTGGAAAGATCATGATTCTTTATACTGGCCTTAAAATGGGACTTTGAGTGAATGAAGATGATTAAAATAATACCTTTACTTTGGGGCGACAGGTGAAGGTCTTGAGGCTCCTCTTCAGTCAGACGTCAGGTTCTCTCCTGATGCTCAGGTGTGTCTGATCTGGGACTGGGGCTTGTTTGTGTTAAATGATTCTGTCTGAGGTCACCTCCAAAGACAAGACCGTCTCAGTCTCTCTGATACACCACACGTGCTTTAAACATTGAGGTTCATTTGAAGGTTTACAGTAGGTTTACTCACTCAGTCGAACCCTGGTCCCACTGTCCTGATCTCTGCTGCTCTGGTGTTGCACTTCGCTGCTTAAAAGCTTCAGTCTGAGTCGAAGAGTCGGCCATTTAGGGGCTTCTCATAGACATCGTCCATGTTCACCACAAAGAAAAGAACTTCACTGCTAAAGAGAAGTGGGAAGATACCCCTCAAGAACATGCACAAGGAAGGGAAAAGGTAGAGGCAAAAGACTGAGGCAAAGGACTGAGGCAAACTGTTAAGGCAAAGAACTGAGATAAACTGTTAAGGCAAAGGGTTAAGGAAACGGGCTGAGGCAAAGGGCTGATGGGTAGATTGACCATGACCATAATAAAATGTTACTCTATAAACAATTATTAAAATCTATTTGTCGATGGAAAGAAAACAAACTTACAAACAGTTAATATTGTGTAATGTTTAATTTTAAATGATAACAGGTTGTTCGTTGCACCTCCCAGTCAAAATAAAAGTTACCTTACACGTGGAAGATAATATACTAAACAAACACAGAAATGTTTGTCCCATAAAACAGATAGAAAAAGTCAATATTTACACATGTACATTTAGGAAAATAATGCTTCAGTCACTATTTGTTTCCCCTCGTCCCACAAACTTTTGTATGTACATTATTTTACAGATAGGTACTTTGCAAACAATACATTTAAAGTTTACTCACATTTATTTTTATGCATTTATAAACTGAGTCTGACACAGGAAACAACACAACCATAAAACACTGTTTTCATGTCACAGACACTTTTATGCTCAGTTTGGTGCAGAGTTTGTTTTTCAGATCTAGACGAGGCTAATTTGAAATAATAAAAAGGTTTTTGCTGGTTATTTATAAACTTAACATTAATGAAGCCTGTTTTTGATTTGCAGGAGACACTAAAATACTTCAAAAATGATCATTTTCAGTTGTGCAGTGACTGTTTATCGAACTTTAACTGATGATTCTATTTAAAATGTGTTAATATAAACTTATTCTACTGGTTTATGGCCTTTAAGTCTAATCACTGAGTGGAATAAACAGGCACATGGTTCAAACTATGGGAATATTTGATCATTTGGGACTTTACTGTATATTTTACTTTCATCGTTAAACAAAAACACTGAGGTGGGACATTTGTGGATTTATTTGAGTATTATTCAGTGGTTTGGTTTGGAGTGAAGCATTAACTGTCTCTTTTCCTTCCCGAAGCATCAGGACTTTTAGATGAGTCTCGTTTTCCTGAGAAAACAACTGTTGGTTAAAGTGACATTTTCTCTCTTTGAAAACTGCAAGATAGTAAACTGAAACAACAAAAGTAAGCATAAAAGTGGCGAACTTCTGCATATATTTATCCGTTTTTAGAGTTGTGTTGCCCGGCAGTGACGCTGGTCTTCTGCCTCTGTGGTTCTTTCTGCAGCAGTGTTGGTCTGAGGTCCGGTGAGGTTTGTGGAAGCGTCGGTACCAGGCTCGTGCTGTGTGGCCCTGCTGGTCTCGTGCTGTGTGGCCCTGCTGGTCTCGTGCTGGTGTCGTGCTGGTCTCATGTGGAGGGAGAAGCTGAGGGTGAACCCGGTGAAGAGCAGGGGCTGGTGGAGGAGGACGAGGGTGAGGTGCTGGGTGTGTCGAGGGGGTTTTTGTCTCCTCTGGGTGCTCTCCCCTTCCCTCCTGCGCTGTGGCCCTTCTGCCCGTCGCCTTCGGAGTTCTCCAGCATTTCTTGGATGAGCGGAGGCATGGAGCCCGGGATCTCCATCTTCAGAGTGATCACACGCTCGGCCCCTGAACAAACATTTACGAACATTATCAAAGTGTAGGAAGAGACTCTGAGTGATCACTGTCAGACTCTGAATCCACCCAGGGATGAGCCACACTCACAAAAATCTATGTCCTGGATGTTTGATTAACGTTTCCAGATAACAGCGTTCAGACCATATTAAAACAAGTCAATAAAATGTGTTTGAATGTAAAAGTCTGGAGGAAGTCTCAAATCTTTGGCCTCGATTCCAAGTCAAGTCAAAGAAGAAAACTCGAGTAAAGTCTCAAGCCAAAACCAGGAAAATCCAAATCAAGTCTCAAGTTAAAGACGGGAAAAGTCGGCTCGTCAAGTCTGAAGCCACAGCGGAGAATTCGAGTCAAGTTTCAAGCCAAAGACGAGAAAATCCAGGTCAAGTCTGAGGCCAAAAACTGGAAAATCTGAGTCAAGTCTCAAGTCAAAGAGGAAAATCTGAGTCAAGTCCCGATTCAGTGGCCCACGAGTCAAGTCCAAGTCCAAGTCCAAGTCCTCTGCTTTGAGCTTCAGGTCCTTTCAAATCCTTCAATCACTGCATTTTATATGATTCTTGTAAATGGTTGGTGTAAAAATAAGTCCTGGTCACAAACACAGAAACACAGAGAATGTTCCACTTTGTTCCCATAAATTCAAAAGCTGAAAGTGCATCTAAGTAAAGAAAAAACAGCTTCGAGTCACTGGCCTTTAAATCCAAGGCGACTCTGAACATTATTACTGAAAAATGTAATAATTTGGCCTAATAATAACACCACGATGTGTTTACTGGGCCTGATACTTACATCATCGATTTATATTATCGAGTTCAATATATTCTGTGGCTCAGTATTTATGGTGTTTGTCTGTGTAATAGTGGAGAGGTTTTTGCTGTTTGAGCTGCAGAGGCTGAATAAATAACTTGAATCACTCATTATCGGTTCATTCTGCTCTGTGTTTGTGCAGCTCAGGCCTTTTAATCAAACACTGTGAGAAAACATAGTGTCAGTGACATGAAGCAGGTTCAGTATCATCAATTATCACGTTATGTCTCTGCAGAAACACATTGTGCTTCAAAATTTGTGATTATAATTACACTTAACATGAGTTTTCTTCTCCTTTTCGAGCTTAAATAAGAGAAAATAAGTGAAATGTGCGTTATGTGAAGTGGATACATGTGCTCAGAATAAAGAACTACATGAAATAAAATGAAAACTGTGAAGGAGAGTGTGAATAAAGTCTCACCTTTCACACTGATGCTCCTGAGGTCTGTAATCTTCATGAGAATCTTGGGGAACATACAGGGTTTTTCAGGCCTCCTTCGCCTCACGTAAATCTACAAAAACGATAAAGAGGAAACATTATCGTCCTGCTGCAGCCCCACGACACGCACAGGTCATATTATCATTTAACTCATGTGTTTCTGTAACATTTGTGACTTTCAGACGAGAGACGACAAAAACAGCCCGAGAGGGACGTTCATGATACAAAAAACACGAAAAATGCAAAACTTCCCTGTTTTATATGAGCGTTCTGGTGACCTTTGACCTTTGACAACATGAAATCAAATATTTCAGCATAAAAGCAACAGCGATTCAAAATATGTGTGAATAAGGAAGCGTTTGTGATCAAATCTTGTGTTTCAGAGCGATGAAAATGTGCTTCAAAGGACAATATTGTATCTTCTGAATGATCTAAAGCACACATGTCAAACTCAGGCCCGGGGGCCAAATCTGGCCCGAGGTGTAATTATATTTGGCCCGTGAGATCATACCAAATGTGTTTTAGAGCTAAACCGACGGTGTACGGCTTGAATATATGTTTTTTTTTATGAACTTTTTCTACTCCTAAGCCTGGACTGTTCATTTTCAGTGATTTAATTATTGTTTTTTTTTTCACAAGTCAAAAAAAAAAAAAAAACACAAAACAAAGATTTACTTTAAAAAGGAACTTGAAAGGCTACATAGACAGACATAATTAATTTTATTTATTTAAATAAGTGAATACTACTGATGTCTCTTTTATTAAGTATCTTTTAAGCAAAACTAAAGTTTGTTTCCACATGAAAAGGTTAAACGTTACACATCATGTGCAGTAAATTTTTCAGTAAATATTGAATTTGTCCCGTGAATTTGTCTCAGTTTTAAATTTTGGCCCAACATTAATTTGAGTTTGACACTCCTGATCTAAAGAATAAATAATCAAAAGCTGAAACCCATGAACAGACTTTGCAGTTGAATTATCGAACCTTTAAGGCCTCTAACAACGGCTCCTGAAGAACATCCACCTTCTCTGCCTCCTCCAGGTCCTGTCGATCTGAAACACAAACACAACACAGTCGTTCAGATAGAGATCCATGAAAACTGGTCTGAAGAGGTTTCTAAGAGCGCAGTACCTCCACACAGCAGACAGATGGCGCTGAGTAGCCCCGTCTCTGCGTCGTCCATCTCCAGAGGCAGCAGCTGACTGGCGAAGGCGAACACCAGGTCTGTGAGCGGCCCGAAGCCCGCATTGTGCATCTGCGTGCGGTTTAGCGTCAGACCGTCTGAGAAGGTCATGGTGTCCTGGTCCGGAGTGTAACGAGTGCAGATCCTCAGAATCTATCACAAAAAGCATTTTCACATTTTTAGCTTCGGAAACACTGGATCTTTTCTGGAGGAGGGTCTGCCACCTTCTTGTTCTTGTCTTCAAATGTTTTTGCTTCACTTTGAAAGTTCAGTGTAGCATTAAACTTATTTATCCAGGATTTATTAAACTACAGGTGTGTTTAGTTTAGAAAAATCACCTGGAGAAGCTCATCATCACATTTCAAACACAGTTAAACAAACATCACTCATCATTTGTAATGTTCTTGGTCTTTAAATCTGCACATTTTGTTCAATCATTTCATGTTTGAGAAGGTTCTACAGAAGCTGCTCCTGTCACAGTTCTGTCTGTTCACATGTTTATCCTCAGGCTCAGGTTCTGGCTCTTCTTTTGTTTCCTCCCTGTTTTTCGTTTTGTTGATGAGCCCAGCGTCGTTTATAGATGTTTGAACAGTAAAGAGCAACATTCAGCTCGTCTGAAACACTCTGAATCTGCTTGAATCCCTGCTCCTGAGTTTATTCTCCAGCCTGTTTCCTTTTGAATCCCCAGTGTGGAAGAGATTTTCACTGATATTAAATAAAACATTCCTCAGTTGTTCAGTCCCTGATTCACCACATTCAGAAGGACGTGTCTAAGACGTTTGACTGTTCTCTTTGTGTCCAGTTTACTCCCTGCGTGACGGCTCCTGACTGTCCGTCTTTTACAACATGTGAACAGACTGAAACCAAGGCAATTTCATGGAAGAAATACTTAGAACGAGTCTGGTGATGATTTATGGAGAGCGCTGGACTTTTACCTATGACATAACAATCCTCAGATTCTAAATTGTGAGGTGAGGACTCAAACCGAGCGGAGTAACTGAACAGAATTTATCAAATGAGTGAATGAAGCAACATAAAAGTCCAGAGATGTGTTTGACGAGAGCAGAATGTTGGAACAAGGTTTAAAGCTCAAAAAAAGTGGATCCGACTCGTGTTTTTGGACAAACAGACCAGTGTGTCGAGGCAGGCGGTTTTTAAACAGACTGACCAGTGTGTCGAGGCAGGCGGTTTTTAAACTGACTGACCAGTGTGTAGAGGCAGGCGGTTTTTAAACAGACTGACCAGTGTGACGAGGCAGGAGGTTTTTACACAGACTGACCAGTGTGTCGAGGCAGGCGGTTTTTAAACTGACTGACCAGTGTGTAGAGGCAGGCGGTTTTTAAACAGACTGACCAGTGTGACGAGGCAGGAGGTTTTTACACAGACTGACCAGTGTGTCGAGACAGACGGTTTTTAAACTGACCAGTGTGTCGAGGCAGGTGTTTTTAAACAGACTGACCAGTGTGTCGAGACAGGCGGCTTTTAACTGACTGACCAGTGTGTGTCGAGGCAGGCGTTTTTTTAAACAGACTGACCAGTGTGTCGAGACAGACGGTTTTTAAACTGACCAGTGTGTCGAAGCAGGCGGTTTTTACACAGACTGACCAGTGTGTCGAGACAGACGTTTTTTACACAGACTGACCAGTGTGTCGAAGCAGGCGGTTTTTAAACAGACTGACCAGTGTGTCGAAGCAGGTGGTTTTTACACAGACTGACCAGTGTGTCGAGACAGACGGTTTTTACACAGACTGACCAGTGTGTCGAGGCAGGCGTTTTTTAAACAGACTGACCAGTATGTCGAGGCAGGCGGCTTTGAGCAGCGTGATCTGGTCGGCGATGGACAGTGTGGTGAATCCTGGGAGCTGCTTCGCGAACTCCACAGTTTTTATGATGCATTTTGTGGACAACTCGCTGAACTTGTCCCACAGGTTGACGTCCAGAGCCACACGATGTTCTGAGCTGTTATTCTGAGACGGGACGAAACAGAAAACAAGTAAGAATCATGCAGAAAAATCAGCTCGACTTCAACACATGGAGCCTAAAGACACGAAACTGTCAGTGGAAACGACTCAAATAAAACTTATTCTAGAGGCTCGTTTTTGCTTTCAATACATCTGCAAATGTATAAAAGTCTGTGTCATTCCTGAGTCGTCCAGGTCTGAGCCAAAGTAAAAGACAAAAGTTAAATCTATCACTGGACAAAGAGCGAAACGACTTTTTGTCCAGTGACAGATTTTACTTTTGGCTTTTATTCAATGTAAAGTCGTCATGTACAGTCAAGTTTTCAGCTACAACAAAAACTTTTTATAATGAAAGTCTTTGCATCCAGTGTGTTTTAGATTCACAGACACATCTTAAAGTGTCGATACTTGATTCTCTCGTTATGTCGGGAGTTTGCATCGTACCGTTGTGTATTTTCCGAGCTGACACAGTGAGGGGAAAGTGTCCTGATGCGCTCGCCGAACTCGCTCAATCATCTCCTCTGTGTCCGCAGACAGAACATACACCTCCGCCTCCGCCTGCTTCTTCTCCTCCTTCTTCTTCTTTGTTCTGTCGTTTCGCACCACTGAGCGACACAAATATGATCACAAAAAAGCCTCTTTAAAGGTTTTCATTTATAATGGATTTAGAGAACACTCGTGTAATATTTTATGGGAGATATTTCATTCATTTTTGTCTTAACTACAAGAAAACACATTTTGAAAAGCTCATGATTTTAGTTTGTAGAGGTATAAACTAAAAACTAAAATTAAATTAAATAAAAAAAAATAAAATAAATAAAATAAAATACAATTAAATAAATACAATAAAAACTTACATTTAATTAAATAAAAATCTAATATAAATAAACTAAAATACAATTAAATAAACTAAAATATAATAAAATAAATAAAACAAAAAAATTAAATAAAATAAATAATCTAAACTAAAACAAAATAAAATAAAGTTAAGTCAAATTAAATTAAACTAAACAGAATTAAATTAAACACACGCACAAAAAAAAAAAATCAGATGTGTGTGGTTTGTAATGCATGGTAACAAACACACCACCAGGGGGCGACACATATCTAGGTTACCATGGCACTGATGCAAACTGACAGTGGACCTTAGAAAGAGGCATTGAACCGTGTTGATTATTTTTGTTGATTTCTGTTTGAAGTGACTCAGCACAGTTTTTTTCAGCGTTTTCATTTGTTTTAGAGGTTTTTGCAGAGCTGTACTCACACTCTTTGGACATGCCGACGTCCAGGCATTTCTGCAGCCGACAGGACTGACACCGGTTTCTTGTCACTTTATTAATGACACAGACTTTGTCCCGGTGACATGTATACACCATGTTCTTCTGGATACTCCTCCGAAAAAAACCCTGACGACGAAAAACACCCAGTCAGAGAAACTGTGAGGTTTAAATCCTATAATTAAATAAAAACTCTAAAGAACACACAGAAAAAACACTGTTATGTGGCCGTGGTGTGAGTTATTCGGACATTAAACTGCAGCGTTCCTCTGGTTGAGATGTAGAATGTGAAAACGCTCGTGTCACAATAAAAAAACCTGAAGTAAAGAGCCATTTGAGCACCACCACGACGAGCGTGTTAAGAGCGTGTTAAGAGCGTGCTAAGTGCTAATCCTCTGCTTGATCAAAGAGGGAATGATTTGGTTTGTTGATGGGCCACTGTCACGGCATCATCATGAAAACACAACATCACAGTGGGAGGCGCTGGCTGCAGGCCCCGTTCTTTGTGCGTAGGATTAGATCAGGCAAAGAGGCTTACAGATCTGGCAGGAGGTGTAAAGGTCACGACCTCTGCACCGTCACATTATGCAAATGCGGAGCCGCTTCTTCCACACTCCGTCAGACACAGGAGCGTGAGGATGTGGGGATGTGGGGATGTGGGGATGTGGGGATGTGGGGATGTGGGATGTGGGGATGTGGGGATGTGGGGATGTGCGCCGGGCCGTGTTTGTACCTTGCATCCTTCACATGCGCTCACGCCGTAGTGGTATCCAGAAGATTTGTCCTGACAAACGAAGCAGGGTTTGTAGACGCGGGGCGGAGGGGGAGGAGACGGGGGGCTGGGCACGAGGAGGTCTTCCCCTGAACTCGTGCTCTCCGTCTCTATGGCTGCACAAAAACACAAAAAGCAGGAAGAATGTGTGTAAGGTCTTGTAAACAGAGGGTTAGAAAGTTCGTTTTAGTTCATCCTGTGAAATAATGTTATTGAGTCAAAGGTCCAAATGTCAACAGCAAAACAAAGCCTCAGCAGTGACTCTCCAAAAGTGAAATAAAACAAGTATATTTGTGGTGAATATTGATCAGATTAACAGGATTCACTCTGACACTGATCAGATCAGTGTGTGGAGGAAAACTACTTTCTCCAGATAAACTCAGACAAGATGAAAGTCACAGACCCACAGAAACATAGAGAAAGTGTCAGAGTCACCTCCAGTCTCTCTCTCTAAAACCTTCAAATCAGTCTGAAATCTAGAGGTAATAATGGACTCAGACTTGAACTTTAACAGTCACATCAAATCAGTAACATCTGCAGCTTTTTACATCTAAAAACACGTCAAAAATCAAAGGTAAACTGTCCAAACCAGACTCAGAGAGACTTATCCTGCATCTGTCTCCAGGAGGTTAGACGACTGTAACGTCTCACTGGCCTCTGCAAACGAGACAGAACAGAACATCCAGAACACTGCTGCGAGAGTCTGACTAGAACCAGGAAGTACTTCACACATGTGTCTGTGTCAGGTGAAGTACTTCACACATGTGTCCTGTGTCAGGTGAAGTACTTCACACACGTGTCCTGTGTCAGGTGAAGTACTTCACACGTGTCCTGTGTCAGGTGAAGTACTTCACACATGTGTCTGTGTCAGGTGAAGTACTTCACACGTGTCCTGTGTCAGGTGAAGTACTTCACACATGTGTCTGTGTCAGGTGAAGTACTTCACACATGTGTCCTGTGTCAGGTGAAGTACTTCACACACGTGTCCTGTGTCAGGTGAAGTACTTCACACGTGTGTCTGTGTCAGGTGAAGTACTTCACACGTGTGTCCTGTGTCAGGTGAAGTACTTCACACGTGTGTCCTGTGTCAGGTGAAGTACTTCACACATGTGTCTGTGTCAGGTGAAGTACTTCACACATGTGTCCTGTGTCTCTGTGTGAACAAGTCTCTCCATGAACCAAAGAACATCTCCCACATGTGAGAGCCACAAGAACATCTCACACTCTGAGGAGTGTGAGATGTTCTCAGGACTAAACCATTTTTTATTATGATTTCTGTCTTATTCTGAAAAACACTTTGAATGACTTTTTCTATGATTTGTGCTGTACAAACTCACTTTGTTGCTTATTTTCTTGGCTGCGCTGCTTTTTTCTTTTTTACAAATGCAATAAAATTTGTAATTTATTCATTAAAATCAAGATTCAGTTCACACATTTTATTCTGTTTATGCAAAACCTGAACATTTACAGGTTTAATCACAACATTCACAGTTTGTTCTGAGTCAGATCTTCCTCCGTGAGTCGGGCTTAAAACACAGAGACCTTCATTAAACAAACTCTGCCACTACAAACTAAACACATCCAGAAAATCCACAATGTGACGATGTAAATGACTAAAAGTGACAGACGTGATGTTTTCTGGAGGTGTCACAGTTTGACGTCGGCTCTGTTCATAAATGAAACACTTTAGTGACAGAACAGCTGCTCGTGTTAAACACACGAGTCTTTAAATATTGTTTCTGCAGCGACGAGAAGCAGCTGAATGAGCTTTTGTGTTAATTATTAAAAGGGAAAGTCCAAAAAGAATCACCTGCACCAAACATTTGTGCTGCACCGACAGAGTCTGAGAAAAGATGATTTAAGTCTGTCAGAAGTGTAAAAATTTTATGATTATGTTTTAATCATGAGTAAATAGTCACGGTCACATAAAATACTTCTTAAACGTCTCTATCTCTCGGTTTTAAAGATGTTGGTGCAGGCTGTAAACATAAATCTTTGTCTTCTTTTACTTTCTCTTTTCTAATATTCACCATGAGCCTTAAGTTTTATTAAAGTCTCTTATTTTTGGACGACGTCTCAAATCACGAGCAGCTCACGGGGTAAAAGCAGAGCGATATTCAGAGGGCGATGGATCCATCTGGATCATTCGCCACAATGATCAAAGCTACAGAATAAGTTTTTGTATCAGGTAAATGACCTAAACAAACTGACAAATTATAGAAACCTGAAACTATCAATATATCAGTCTGACGCTGAATGAAACACACTGTTTCTGAACATCGTTCACCTTGAAGTTTATGGTTAGTTTTATGGCAGAATCTTTTCCTGCTCAAACATCACAAATATTTATCTCAGCAAGTCACAAAAGACGCTTCATTAAACTGATGATTCTCACAGTGTTTCTGAGAGGAGCCTGAGCATCGATAAACAGGATGTTGCTAATGCTGTAGCTTTGTTTAGCTGAGCTCATGGGCTCAACAAATAAGTTGCCATCACTACAGATTTTTATCACAAAATCAACTCAGCGTTTACTCGAGTTCACTCGTCTCACAAAAGTGCTCAGCTCCTTCTTAGATGAAGTGAACCAGGAGACTCTGAGGTCTGAGGACTTCAAACGGCTCAAGACACTGGAAACATTTACAAACCAGCGACTCGCTCCAAAGAAAATCCCTGGAAACAAGGTTTTAAGTGCAGCATAAACACAAGAGGCTGCAGAATGCAAGCACTGTACGAGCTGCAGACGCTGCAGACGCTGCAGACGCTGCAGACGCTGCAGACGCTGCAGACTCTGCAGACTCTGCAGACACTGCAGACGCTACAGACTCTGCAGACGCTGCAGACGCTGCAGACTCTGCAGACGCTGCAGACGCTGCAGACGCTGCTGATGACACGACAGATGTGAAAATGTAGAGGACACGACATTTACAGCAAACAGAGCTGTGAGCTTCAAAACGTTTCATTATTAAAGTATTTAACTTTATAAATAAGAAAACTCTGCTGCACTTTCACTTGTATCATTTTTAAAGCTTCGTTGGTGCAGAATCTGGAGCTGTTCATCCTCCGTGTTCAACAGCCACATCTGCATCTCCTCCTTTTTGGAGCATTTTGGCCAAAACGCCCCATTTTACAGATTCATGTTGTCCCAGGAGCCAAATCTGCTCTAGATCTGTAAACCGTCCATAAGAGGCACTAATCTGAACTGTGTCAAATACATTTAGCTCGTACTTTAAATATATAACATGTATTTATCACAGACGCTTCATAAATGCAGCTCACAGCTGTGACTGTCTCAGATGTAAAAGTAAATTTACATATTTCACTGTCATTTTCTTGACTAAAAAATCAGAGACAGGCTCCACACGGCTGAGACTCGGCAAACAAAACAAATCAAATCAAATCAAATCAAATCCTAAAGTAAATGGACACGAGGAGTAAATCCTGAAGGAGGAAACAAAACGTCCAGTTTAATAATAGTTTATATAATCATTTCATATCATATAATTAGGAGAATTTTATCCAAATCTGCCTCATGCTGTAAATTATCCCCAAACTGATGCTTCAGCTGCTCCGAAAAGAGCCGTGTATTTCTCTGACGATACAAAACGATCCCGATACTGAGTCACGATACGATGCCTGTTCTGATACTCGTCCTGATGCACCGAGGTCTAAAAACAGTGTTAAAGGTTTGACTCTGTTTGATGACACAGAACAACAGAAAGTGTCGGGGCTTCACGTCCTCCTCAGGACCAAGTCCCCGTCCTGAGTCTGAGGTGAGTCTCAGTCGAGTCTCGGTCGAGTCTCGGTCGAGTCTCGGTCGAGCCTCAGTCAAGTCTCAGTCAAGTCTCAGGTCAAAGACAAACACGTCCGACTCGAGTCCCGAGTCAGGGAGCCACAGGTCAAGTCTTTAAGCCGAAGTGCAGATTACAGCTCATATTATTCAATTCAACACTTTTTAAAGTAAAGTTCTTTTAAAGTCATGGGAACAAACAATATCTGGAGAGGAAAACAGATTTGTGATACACTTTTTTTCTTTATAAATGACCTTAGCACGAATCAGTGTCATAATCCAAAGAAGTGAGATTTAAACATGTTTGGTGAGTTATTTCTTCTGCACTGGCTCGAGTCACTGGCTCAAGTCAAGTCCCGAGTCTTATTCCTCGAAACTGTGACTCAAGTCACGACTCATGAGTCCCACCTCTGTCTTTCATGTCAGAACACACCTTTTCTATGAAGTTTTCAGCCCGGATTCAGCAGGTTAATAATGTAAAAGTGTCGTTTATAATAACCGTACGTTGTTTAAAAGTATCACATACTCGTCTCTGAATCTGAATATTTTACTGCATGTGTAAAGTATCTCTTATCAGTCGGCGTCTTGCATTGATTTCCCTCCACACATTCTACGTGTGTTCTCAGGTTTTAAAGATGCTTGGCCTCTTGTATCTGGCGGTGTTTTATTTTAGCTCGGCGCTCTGGCAGTGACAGCCTGTGACACATTTAAAGGTCCTAACCTTTAAGATTAAGTAAGCACAAGCATCCACTGGTCGCTCTTCCCTTCAGCCTCCTAACCTCTAACCTACCAGCCACAGGACCCCCCTCCCCGGCCAGCGGAGCCATACCAGACATTCCTCCAGAGTGAGCCGCCCTCCCCTCCACAGCTCCGCTCTGTTTACATAGAAGAGGAGAGAGGGGGGTTGGACAGATAGAAGAAGCTCCTCTGCCATCACTTTTTTCATTGAGCAGCACAGATCCACACTGCTCTCTCCTCTGTTTGGACCAGACTTATGTGGAGACACTATCGATCAGACTGGACCTTAGCCAATAAAGACCCACATCATCCCTCATAGTGAGTCAGGCCTTATATGTTAAACCTGAAGTGGCTGTGGAGCAGTTTGTTCAGTCCAAATGTCTCTGTGTCTCCATATTTCGTGGATGTTTTACTACGTCACACAGGGATAAAGTCTGTCCCTCAGTCCAGGTCTGATCCAAAGTCAAATCTGAACACAGTGGAGGAAAGTGAAAAATAAAACACCAAAAACAATCATTCGTCCTCTTAACGGCTTTGTACCGCACGAGCTAAAGCCGAGGTTGAGTTTGAGTGAAAAATGTCTAAAAGTGCAGGTTTTTCTGAAGAAATCCTGCCTGAGATTTACTGCTAAATGTTTGGAAGTTGAATCTAGAAGCAGCTGTAGGAAACGCTCGGTAAGCAGGTTCAGTGGGTCAATGTCTTAAAATAATAAACTATCATCCATTTAACAGGCTCATGAATAAAGCCTTGGTCGCTCCTAATCAGGGTTTATGAGGATAACACGCTCGATGTGTCTATGTGAGGACGTTTATGTGTCTGCAGAACATCATGAGCGAAGCACGTTCACTTTAAAGTGTCTCTAAACCCAAGACTAATGGCCCAGAAAGAATCCATGACTTGATAGATGTTTGTGCCTGACACGTTGAAGAGAAATGTCATTTAAGCCTGAAGCACCTGGCTCCATGTTTACACACACGTCAGTGGCTTTATTTCCCCTCAGCTTTAAAGAGCTTCCACCAAACACCATCATCAACAGACGGGACGTTTGCAGCACGTTTTCTATATTGGCCTAAAACATCTGAGCCAAAGTGAGGAGTATCGTGTAAAGAGTGAAAAGGAGATAATATACTCGAGTCTCGTCCCGGGTTTGTTGCTTTATAGGGTAAAACATTGACCTTTATTGTCTTTACATAAGTATTGCATAAGTCCTGAGCCCAGACAGACAGACAGACGGTTATTTCTGTAAACCAGTAACTAAAAGCACAACAATAAAGCTCCATGTGAAGTCGAGCAGGAAGAACTAAACCAAACCGACATTAGAGCTAAAACCAAGACCCAACCCGGGAAAGTGGACGCACCTTTACCTTTATTATTATTATGAGTGATTTAAATTCACATAAACTGACATTAAAACAGTAAATCTCCACAGATGCTCGTAGAGGTTTAGGGTAAAAGAAAAGAGAAAAGAGCTCTGCAAACCTACGACAAAACAGAAACAGTCACGTGTTTGCTGAAGCTGCGGTGATGTGGTTATGATGCCACGATCTGATCAATATGAAACAGTTAAAGCGACAAAAACATCCACAGCTGTTCAGTTTGTGTGAACTGGACATTCTTCACAGTCAAGTCAATACATCACAATGTTTCCATCGTCTTTCGCAGCAATGTCGATATATACGGGCGATTTACACGACTGACTGATGATCCATGTGTAGAATTATGTCCTAATCCAAACGCTGAGACTTTCACTGTGATGTTTGGGGGGTAAAGCTCAACCACCACAGGCCTCGGGCACAGGACGGACAGACAGACTGAGGAGGGCACGGGACGGACGCAGGACGGACTAAGACGGACGCAGGACGGGACACAGGACGGACAGGACAGACTGAGGAGGGCACAGGATGGACACAGGACGGACTAAGTGGACACAGGGTGGACACAGGGTGGACACAGGGTGGACACAGGGTGGACACAGGGTGGACTAAGTGGACACAGGGTGGACTAAGTGGACACAGGACGCACTAAGTGGACACAGGGTGGACTAAGTTGGCACAGGATGGACACAGGACAGACTAAGTGGACACAGGATGGACAGAGGACAGACTAAGTGGACACAGGATGGACACAGGACGGACTAAGTGGACACAAGATGAACAGAGGATGGACAGGACGGACTAAGTGAGCACAGGAGGTCACTGGATGGACACAGGACAGACTAAGTGGACACAGGACAGACTAAGTGGACAGACAGGATGGACAGAGGACAGACTAAGTGTTGACACAGGGTGGACACAGGACGGACTAAGTGGACACAGGCCTGATGGACACAGTCAAACACCTGCACACTGCACTGGGCCCATCACGGAGCTGCAGACACGACTCCACTGTCTCTGCGTCTCCTGGTTTTTACACGATCGTCTGGTACATTGTTTATTTCTGTCTTTTTTATTCTCGTACAACATTTCCACACAGTATCATTCCTCTCGCAAAACTACATCCGATATCACACAGTATGTTATAAGTGAAAAGGCAGAACTGTCCCTCCTAAAACTCCAGCGTCTCCTTTCTGCTCAATCACATCCACATAATCCTCATGATACAAGCAAAATTATGGTTGACGAAGACTCCATCGATCGACTAAAGGCCCACAGCCCTGTAACATCTGCAGAAAACTGAGCTGAAGACAAATAAAAAACACAATCTCGTGGTGTGATATTTGTGTAAAGGACAATATTACATCCGTCTGACTCAGAACATTTAAGATCTTCAGGTGTCAGACGTGTTTCTATCGTTATAGAACACAAAAAATCACATCTCTGGAGGTTTTAGAAGAAAACGTGACTCAAAAGGTCACATGACAGAGCAGGGACACGGCGACGCTGAAACGTGGAGGAACAGCGTTTGTTTTTGTTTATTTTACCTGCAGAAGTTTGTTCTGTTGCTGAGGTTTGACCCAATTATAAAAACATGGCCTCTGTTTTATTCATAATCTGAACGACGCATGAAAGTAAAAGAATAAATAAATACAATAAAAACAGAGATACTCAAGGCAACGTGAAGGTTTTGACTTTGATCAACCTCCACAAATAAAGAGACGGTCTTGAATCTCGCAGCAGCTCTTCTCTCTCTCTTTCTTTCTCTCTTTCTCTCTTCTTTCCTCTTTCTCTCCGGCTCTTCCTCCTCACGCACTCACTCACACTCAGGTCAGGGACTTGCCTCAGTACAGCCTCACATTCCCAGACAAACTGTGAGAGTGTCCAGCAGACACAAGAGAGAGGTCATTCAGTGCGGAGGGAAAAGTGATGACTGGGCAGCTGCACGGGGGGGGAAAGAAAGAGCCAGATAGAAAGAACGAAGAAAGAGCGAGCCGGAGATGTAGGTCACTTCAATTGTCAGTTGAGTCATTGCACTGGATCACACCCAAAACGCAGTCACTGTTTAGAGTCGACGTATTGGGGCAATTGCTCAATGTGTGTGCGTGCCTGCGTCTGTGTAGGCCCTTTGACCTTTGAAACCGCTGGACTCTTTTCATTTCCCTCGCGCACAACACCTCCCGTCTTTACGGCTGTAATTTACAATCTCCAACGCTCTGACTTCCATACATCACCCCCCGCGGTCCCTTCTGTTTCTCAGCGGCTTCGGCCTTGTGTTCCTCGTGACCGGCGCTGACTCGTCAAAAGTCCGAGTCACAGCGACATCACATCAGACTCGAGTTTTATGTCGTGTCAGGCCTGGACCTCAGAGTTTATCTTATCAGCTGCGGTGGACAGAGCTGCTCTAAGGCGGGCAGTAAGGCCACGGTTTACCAGACCTTTTGCTTAAAGCACTTTCAGGATTAAGTCAGTCCTGAGCCAAAGGAGAAGGCGGCTCGTTCAGAACAAAGTCACTTGTAGGTGATTAATTACACAGAGCTAATTTTTAACCACGTAGAGCCAATAAACGACGCTCCTCACATGAATCCACCATGTTCAGGCGACGCAGAGCAGACGAGCGTTAGGTTTGAGATGTGAGGGCTGCAGAAACGAGCGGCGAAACTCTGAAACCCTGAAGCGTTTGTGTCACTACAGCGTCATTATGAAACTTTACACCGACTGACACAAGATTCAGTCTGTTCACATCCAGAAAAACACGTTTATAACTGTCCAGCCGTTCCACAACCATGCTACGAAACCAATAGTTCATCTGTAAAAGAGCTTTTATTTTACCTTTGACCTCACTACAACTACAACACAATACAAAAGTTGACTTAAATGATGCTGTTTTTAGCTTTAAACAGACGATAAAGAGCAGAGTCTGAGCTGTGTGTGTCTGCAGAGAGATTTGGGTCTGATCATCTGTCGGAACAACAGTCGGATCATTTAAGATCCTTTTTCAGGAGGCTTCAGTCTTAATCTCAGAACATAAAAGCTTCATGAAAAACCTGCCTCCGCTCAGCCGTTCTGCAGCAGGTGAACAGTTTCTCTGCAGAAGAATCAGAGTAAACGTGAGACTCGATGTGAGTTTGGACAGTACAGCCCTGAGAGACATGACGAGTAACATTTAAAAACTCCCGTGGACTGAGAGTGTTTTCTGCTTGTTCCTCGACGCTTTCATTTGAGCGTGGAGTTTGTGTAATGGTCTTACATGATGTGAGGTTATTTATTTGAGCGTTTTGCCTCAGTCAGCAGACTCTGTTATAAAGCGATTGGATAATGGGCTTAGCGATGCCACAGAAGAATCCTAAATCCTTTCTGTAATTGCCGATTATGTTGTAAATGTTTGGAGGGAAAATATCAGGCCAATATCTGGATGAATGATGTTTGTTTGTTGAACGTGTTATTTAGGCTTTTGTCTCCTCTGTTTACGCCTGTCCCAGGGTTTCAACGGGATGAAAAATCAGCAATTAACAATTTAAAGGAAACACTGCATCTTTTGAATGAGGGGAAAAGTCCTTCAAATGTTGCAGGAGGAAACAGGAAGATGAAAGTTGTGAATCGACTGTGTGGACTCAGATTTGTCCTGATCATAGAATAGAATAGATTCACTTCTAAAGCTCAAGTTGGACTATTTCACAAAATACACACAGTAAAATGATAAAAATACACAGTAAAATGATCAAAAAACACGGTAAACTGATGAAAACACAGTAAAAGTATCAGCAGTGAGATGTTCTAGTAACACTTCACTGTGGGACAAACTCACAGTGGCTGGATCCGCTCCAGTGTCGCCCGCTGACCAGAGACCCCCCGAACGGACGCTGCAGACCCCCGACCCCGGACAGGAGGCCCTTCTCCGGCCCCAGCCCCGACCCCAGCCCCGGCCCAGCCCCGGGGGCGGTGGTAGTAGTCCATGCTCAAGAAAGAGCCGGGGCTCGGACTGCTCGAGTGGGACTTAAACCCACCACATCCACACTCTCACCGTACATCCCCCAGGAGGAGAGGAGGAGGACAGGAGGAGGACAGGAGGAGGAGAGGAGGAGGCGCAAGGAGGCAGGATAGGAGGAGAGGGAGAGGAGGAGGTGTGAAGGGAGAAGGACAGGAGGAGGAGAGGAGGAGGCGCAAGGAGGAGGTGTGAGAGGAGACGTGAGGAGGCACGACAAGAGAGGAGGAGGAGGCACAAGAGGAGGAGAGGAAGCACGACAAGAGAGGAGGAGGTGAGAGGAGAGGTGAGGAGGAGGCTAGAGGACAGAGAGGAGAGGATGTAGAGGAGAGAGGAGGTGTGAGAGAAGGAGAGGAGGAAGCACGAGGAGGAGAGGCAGAGGAGCGTTTGATGTCCTGGGACCAAAAAAAAGAGTGTGAAAAAGATGAAAGCGGTGCGCGCGGCGAGAGATAGAGGAAGAGGAAGAGTTCACATCTTCATCACAAAACTCCCTCAGAGGGAGGAGGAAGAGGAGAGGAGGAGGGGCCGCCGCGCGCTGCTCCTTTGACCTTAGCCCTTTTGGAGAAGCACCGGGAAGATCCCACAAACTCCACAGAATAGAAACCGCAAAGACGCGAGAGTCTGGAGGCGCGAAGAGAGAAGAGAGTCAGGACCGTGGACCGTGGACCGGGGTCTGCGGGCTGCGGGGCTGTGGGACCGGGGGGCTGCGGGACCGGGGGCTCTGGGGCCGTGGGGACCGTGGACCGTGGGCTGCTGTTACGCGCTGAACCCTGCTCTCTGGCCTTAGCTTTTCTCTCGCCTCCTCTTGGTCAAACCGCGCGTAATCCTGAGGGTGGTTCGTGTCTGCGTGGACGGTCACTCGTGTCCTTTACACAGCACCGGAGGAAGAAGGCAGAGCGGCTCCACAGCGCGGCTCCAAAACGGCTCCACAGCGGCTAAAACAGGCTAAAAACGGCTCCACAGCGGCTCCACAGAGCGCTCCACGGGCTCGGTCACAACAGAAAGGTCCAGTTAATCACAAAAACACGTCCCGGTTCGCTCCAGCTCTCACCCGCGCAGAGTCCAGGGCGAAAAGAGCCGCTACAGAGACAAAAGCGCGGTCCTTTCCTCCGTTCTAAAGTTACAAACAGCGGCGGGTCGAGCGGCGCGCTGCTGCTCCGCGGCTTCACTCTGCGGTTTTGTCCGCGTCGTAAAGGAGCTGCCCGCCCGCGGTGAGGGT
>JAIEZT010001391.1:76031-127772 GCA_019594935.1 Periophthalmus modestus
ACACATCTCTGGACTTTATGTTGCTTCATTCACTCACTCTTGATAAATTCTGTTCAGTTACTCCGCTCGGTTTTGATGTCCTCACCGTCACAATTTAGAATCTGAGGATTGTTTATGTCATAGGTAAAAGGTCCAGCACTCTCCATAAATCATCACACAGACTCGTTCTAAGTATTTCTTCCATGAAATTGCCTGGTTTCAGTCTGTTCACATGTTGTAAAAGACGGACAGTCAGGAGCCGTCACGCACAGGGAGTAAACCCTGGACACAAAGAGAACAGTCAAAACGTCTTAGACAAGTCCTTCTGAATGTGCGTGAATCAGGGGACTGAACAACTGAGGAATGTTTTTATTAATATCAGTGAAAATCTCTTCCACACTGGGGATTCAAAAGGGAAAACAGGCTGGAGAATAAACTCAGGAGCAGGGACTTCAAGCAGATCAGAGTGTTTCAGACGAGCTGAATGTTGCTCTTTACTGTTCAAACATCTATAGACGACGCATGGGCTCATCAACAAAACGAAAAAACAGGGAGGAGGGAAACAAAAGAAGAGCCAGAACCTGAGCTGAGGATAACATGTGAACAGACAGAACTGTGACAGGAGCAGCTTCTGTAGAACCTTCTCAAAACATGAAATGATTCAACAAAATGTGCAGATTTAAAGACCAAGAACATTACAAATGACGAGTGATGTTGTTTAACTTTGTTTGAAATGTGATGATGAGCTTCTCCAGGTGATTTTTCTAAACTAAACACACCTGTAGTTTAATAAATCCTGGATAAATATTTTAATGCTACACTGAACTTTCAAAGTGAAGCAAAAACATTTGAAGACAAGAACAAGAAGGTGGCAAACCTCCTCCAGAAAAGATCCAGTGTTTCCGGAGCTAAAAATGTGAAAAAGCTTTTTTGTGATAGATTCTGAGGATCTGCACCTCGTTACACTCCGGACCAGGACACCATGACCTTCTCAGACGGTCTGACGCTAAACCGCACGCAGAGCACAATGCGGGCTTCGGGCCGCTCACAGACCTGGTGTTCGCCTTCGCCAGTCAGCTGCTGCCTCTGAGATGGACGACGCAGAGACGGGGCTACTCAGCGCCATCTGTCTGCTGTGTGGAGGTACTGCGCTCTTAGAAACCTCTTCAGACCAGTTTTCATGGATCTCCATCTGAACGACTGTGTTGTGTTGTTTTGTGTTTCGATCGACAGGACCTGGAGGAGGCAGAGAAGGTGGATGTTCTTCAGGAGCCGTTGTTAGAGGCCTTAAAGGTTCGATAATTCAACTGCAAAGTCTGTTCATGGGTTTCAGCTTTTGATTATTTATTCTTTAGATCAGGGGTGTCAAACTCAAATTCATGTTGGGCCAAAATTTAAAACTGAGACAAATTCATGGGACAAATTCAATATTTACTGAAAAATTTACTGCACATGATGTGTAACGTTTAACCTTTTCATGTGGAAACAAACTTTAGTTTTGCTTAAAAGATACTTAATAAAAGAGACATCAGTAGTATTCACTTATTTAAATAAATAAAATTAATTATGTCTGTCTATGTAGCCTTTCAAGTTCCTTTTTAAAGTAAATCTTTGTTTTGTGTTTTTTTTTTTTTTTACTTCTGAAAAAAAAAACAATAATTAATTCACTGAAAATGAACAGTCCATGTTTAGGAGTAGAAAAAGTTCATAAAGAAAACATATATTCAAGCCGTATACCGTCGGTTTAGCTCTAAAACACATTTAGTATGATCTCACGGGCCAAATATAATTACACCTCGGGCCGGATTTGGCCCCCGGGCCTGAGTTTGACATGTGTGCTTTAGATCATTCAGAAGATACAATATTGTCCTTTGAAGCACATTTTCATCGCTCTGAAACACAAGATTTGATCACAAACGCTTCCTTATTCACACATATTTTGAATCGCTGTTGCTTTTATGCTGAAATATTTGATTTCATGTTGTCAAAGGTCAAAGGTCACCAGAACGCTCATATAAAACAGGGAAGTTTTGCATTTTTTCGTGTTTTTTTGTATCATGAACGTCCCTCTCGGGCTGTGTCACAAAGTCACAAATGTTACAGAAACACATGAGTTAAATGATAATATGACCTGAGCGTGTCGTGGGGCTGCAGCAGGACGATAATGTTTCCTCTTTATCGTTTTTGTAGATTTACGTGAGGCGAAGGAGGCCTGAAAAACCCTGTATGTTCCCCAAGATTCTCATGAAGATTACAGACCTCAGGAGCATCAGTGTGAAAGGTGAGACTTTATTCACACTCTCCTTCACAGTTTTCATTTTATTTCATGTAGTTCTTTATTCTGAGCACATGTATCCAGTTCACCTAACGCACATTTCACTTATTTTCTCTTATTTAAGCTCGAAAAGGAGAAGAAAACTCATGTTAAGTGTAATTATAATCACAAAATTTTGAAGCACAATGTGTTTCTGCAGAGACATAACGTGATAATTGATGATACTGAACCTGCTTCATGTCACTGACACTATGTTTTCTCACAGTGTGTTTGATTAAAAGGCCTGAGCTGCACAAACACAGAGCAGAATGAACCGATAATGAGTGATTCAAGTTATTTATTCAGCCTCTGCAGCTCAAACAGCAGCAAAAACCTCTCCACTATTACACAGACAAACACCATAAAATCCTGAGCCACAGAATATATTGAACTCGATAATATAAATCGATGATGTAAGTATCAGGCCCAGTAAAACACATCGTGGTGTTATTATTAGGCCAAATTATTACATTTTTCAGTAATAATGTTCAGAGTCGCCTTGGACTTAAAGGCCAGTGAGTCGAAGCTGTTTTTTTCTTACTTAGATGCACTTTCAGCTTTTGAATTTATGGGAACAAAGTGGAACATTCTCTCCGTGTTTCTGTGTTTGTGACCAGGACTTATTTTTACACCAACCATTTACAAGAATCAAATAAAATGTAATGATTGAAGGATTTGAAAGGAGAGGACTTGGACTTGACTTGACTCGGACTCTTTCCTCTTTGACTTGAGATTTTGCAGACTTGACTCAGATTTTCCAGTTTTTGGCCTCAGACTTGACCTGGATTTTCTCGTCTTTGGTTTGAAACTTGACTCGAATTCTCCGCTGTGGCTTCAGACTTGACGAGCCGACTTTTCCCGTCTTTAACTTGAGACTTGATTTGGATTTTCCTGGTTTTGGCTTGAGACTTTACTCGAGTTTTCTTCTTTGACTTGACTTGGAATCGCGGCCAAAGATTTGAGACTTCCTCCAGACTTTTACATTCAAACACATTTTATTGACTTGTTTTAATATGGTCTGAACGCTGTTATCTGGAAACGTTAATCAAACATCCAGGACATAGATTTCTGTCTGTGTGGCTCATCCCTGGGTGGATTCAGAGTCTGACAGTGATCACTCAGAGTCTCTTCCTACACTTTGATAATGTTCGTAAATGTTTGTTCAGGGGCCGAGCGTGTGATCACTCTGAAGATGGAGATCCCGGGCTCCATGCCTCCGCTCATCCAAGAAATGCTGGAGAACTCCGAAGGCGACGGGCAGAAGGGCCACAGCGCAGGAGGGAAGGGGAGAGCACCCAGAGGAGACAAAAACCCCCTCGACACACCCAGCACCTCACCCTCGTCCTCCTCCACCAGCCCCTGCTCTTCACCAGGTTCACCCTCAGCTTCTCCCTCCACATGAGACCAGCACGAGACCAGCACGAGACCAGCAGGGCCACACAGCACGGGCCCTGGTACGACGCTTCCACAAACCTCACCGGACCTCAGACCAACACTGCTGCAGAAAGAACCACAGAGGCAGAAGACCAGCGTCACTGCCGGACAACACAACTCTAAAAACGGATAAATATATGCAGAAGTTCGCCACTTTTATGCTTACTTTTGTTGTTTCAGTTTACTATCTTGCAGTTTTCAAAGAGAGAAAATGTCACTTAAAGCAACAGTTGTTTTCTCAGGAGAACGAGACTCATTTAAAAAAAGAATCGCAAAAGTTGCTCTAAAAGTCCTGATGCTTCGGGAAGGAAAAGAGACAGTTAATGCTTCACTCCAAACCAAACCACTGAATAATACTCAAATAAATCCACAAATGTCCCACCTCAGTGTTTTTGTTTAACGATGAAAGTAAAAATATACAGTAAAGTCCCAAACGATCAAATATTCCCATAGTTTGAACCATGTGCCTGTTTATTCCACTCAGTGATTAGAGTTAAAGGCCATGAACCAGTAGAATAAGTTTATATTAACACATTTTTATTAGATTTATCAGTTAAAATTCGATAAAACAGTCACTGCACAACTGAAAAGGAACATTTTTTGAAGTATTTTAGTGTCTCCTGCTTATCAAAAACAGGCTTTATCAATGTTAAGTTTATAAATAACCAGCAAAAACCTTTTTATTATTTCAAATTAGCCACGTCTAGATCTGAAAAACAAACTCTGCACTAAACTGAGCATAAAAGTGTCTGTGACATGAAAAACAGTGTTTTATGGTTGTGTTGTTTCCTCAGTGTCAGACAGTTTATAAATGCATAAAAATAAATGTGAGTAAACTTTAAATGTATTGTTTGCAAAGTACCTATGTGTAAAATAATGTACATACAAAAGTTTGTGGGACGAGGGGAAACAAATAGTGACTGAAGCATTATTTTTCCTAAATGTACATGTGTAAATATTGACTTTTTTTATCTGTTTTATGGGACAAACATTTCTGTGTTTGTTTAGTATATTATCTTCCACGTGTAAGGTAACTTTTATTTTGACTGGGAGGTGCAACGAACAACCTGTTATCATTTAAAATTAAACATTACACAATATTAAATGTTTGTTTGTAAGTTTGTTTGTTTTCTTTCCATCGACAAATGGACTTTAATAATTGTTTATAGAGTAACATTTTATTATGGTCATGGTCAATCTAACAAGACGGAACAGAATCAAAATAAAACATTTTTCACTAAAAGTCTAAAGTCTCTGTCCAATCAAACCTGACAACAAGGTTTGTGATGGTCATTTAGAAAGAGCCGAGGTAAAGCTCTGGGTTTGTGATCCAGAGCAGTGATCAGGCCATGTGGTCGATGGGGTTAGCGCTCAAGACAGTTATCAGCAACCCAAGCCTTCATAGAGAAAAAAAAAACTATCCAAAAGCTGTAATGAATAAAGAAATGTACAACTGCATATTATCAGCACAAACATTCTTACAATAGCTGAACATTTTTCAAAGAGGCTGTGACAGAAACAAAACTGGGCCAAGGACTGAGCCATGAGGAACTCCACACTCTACAGAAACATGTTACATACAAATAAACCAACAGAAAACACGAGTACGACTGAATCAGAAGCGTTCTACATCTGCCACAGTTTATGACCTGCTCCAACCTGGACGACAAATCAACACAGATCAATATGAGTCTGAGGCCATCTGTCACTTTTAGCACTTTTAACACAGTCGTCTGAGTCCAAAAAGCTTCTTAACTGGTACGTAGGTCCAGAAAACAGCAAAACGCTCAGTAAATAATTAAAATTGGAAAAACTATATTGTGACTGTCAAAGACCAGACCAGGAAAACGTAGCTCCATCAGACACAGGGACATGGGATCATAAGGACACATATTATGCACATTTTTTGGACATTTTAACCATATTGTCGTCCTCTCATTAAACACACACACTTGGAGTTGTATTTTTCTTCATTCAAGCTTGTTTCATTTTTCCATTCATCCAAAAATCGTCTGAGCAGCAAAATCCTCCATCCTCTCATTTAGTTTCATTATAGAGAAAACTCGACTCTTCACCATCACAGACTCTTTCTGCTCACACGGAGCATTCAGGGGAGGTCAGGACGTCTTTATTTATTTTCCCATTGTTCATTTTCACTGCTGACGCGGAGGAATCTCCCCAACGCCTCACTGGAACAGCTGAAGTTTATAAAATCTTATTTTTTCAAAAATAGACATTATTTTGTGTTAGACTTTATTTGTTCCTGGTTAAATTCTGACCAGTGTCTGTTTTAATCCTGGTTCATGGGTTAAGTCCTGTCACAAAACTGGGTGAGGGACAAATTTAACACAAAGTGAGATTTCTCCTGGGCACTGAGCACTGCAGGATAGAGCCACATTAAATATTTATTTAGCACATTTAGATGAATTCATAATTAAAAGTTTCCTCTTTGTGACTTGGATGAACCTGAGGTTGGACCTGCAGCAGTGACGTTGTAAATTCTAGGACCATGATGCAAAGTTTGTAAAAGAACAATAAATGTTATTTATGATAATTAACGCTCTAAGACAATGCCTCTTATGTTTGTATCACACGAGTGAAGCGGCCTGTCTCAGACTAAAGCAGATTATTCTGTGGATTATTGCTCCAAACCATCAGGGCTGTGGTCAGACTGTGAAACCTGACCACCAGATGTCGCTGTGTTACTGCTGTTTGCTCTACAGCGCGTCTGTCCTGTGAGCCACAGAGGAGAGACGCACGGGACGCACGGGACGCGCACGGGACGCACAGGACACGCACAGGACACGCACGGGACGCACAGGACGCGCACGGGACGCACAGGACACGCACGGGACGCACAGGACGCGCACGGGACGCACGGGACGCACAGGACGCACGCAGGACGCACAGGACGCACGGGACGCACAGCACGCACAGGCCACGCCCCGCTCATGAATAATTGAACAGCTCGTGTCGAGGCAGAGGGAGCAGCTCGTGTCTCCTCTCCTCAGTCTGAGCTCTTCTCATCGGGGAAGTGGAGGATAAAACGCGCGGATATTTCAGCGTTTTTCTTCAAACGCGGGACGATCATTTTCTGTGATGACGGGACCGAGGGGCGAGGGGCTCCGTTTATCCGCAGCTCGTGGTTTTCCTCTGAGCCACAGTGAAGAGCCACAGTGAAGAGCCACACGGAGGGCTTCATTTAACCTTTGTCCTCCTCGTCTCCTCCCGCTGGTGTCTCCAGGTGTCTCCAGGTGTCTCCAGGTGCGTGTGTTTGGTTCTGTCCTGGTCCAGAGCGCGCTGTAGTAAAGCGCGTGCGCGTGTGGGTCTGGGACACGCCTCTAGAGCAGCGCGTGCGGTGATGATCCTCATGATGCTCTGAGGATGTGTCTGTGCAGCAGGACGATGCCTCTGGAGTCAGGGCCAGACAAACATGTGTGAGATTTGATAAATGTCCCAGGATGCATCTGTTTGATAAAAGCTCCACGTCTCCCTGATCCTGGCTCTGTGGCACTGTGAACATGCTCTTCTCAGGCTCTTCTCAGGCTCTTCTCGTGCTCTTCTCGTGCTCTTCTCGTGCTCTTCTCAGGCTCACATCTCATGCTCTTCTCATGCTCTTCTCATGCTCTTCTCAGGCTCTTCTCAGGCTCTTCTCAGGCTCCTCTCATGCTCCTCTCATGCTCCTCTCATGCTCTTCTCATGCTCTTCTCATGCTCTTCTCATGCTCTTCTCAGGCTCTTCTCAGGCTCTTCTCATGCTCCTCTCATGCTCTTCTCATGCTCTTCTCATGCTCTTCTCAGGCTCTTCTCAGGCTCTTCTCAGGCTCTTCTCATGCTCTTCTCATGCTCTTCTCATGCTCTTCTCATGCTCATGCTCTTCTCAGGCTCTTCTCTCATGCTCCTCTCATGCTCCTCTCATGCTCTTCTCATGCTCTTCTCAGGCTCTTCTCAGGCTCTTCTCAGGCTCTTCTCAGGCTCTTCTCATGCTCTTCTCATGCTCTTCTCATGCTCTTCTCAGGCTCTTCTCAGGCTCTTCTCGTGCTCTTCTCGGGCTCTCTTCTCAGGCTCTTCTCAGGCTCTTCTCAGGCTCTTCTCGGGCTCTTCTCAGGCTCACATCTCACGCTGACTCCTCTGATGCTTCTTGGCTCCTTCCTCCTCCTCACTGGACGCTGTGAGGAAGAGTGATTGCACTTTCCCGCCCTCCTCTGGCTGTTTTCCTCTTTATTTCTCACACGTTTGGCTCGTGATCCAAAGAGCTGGTGGTGCAGCTCTTCCCCTGAACCAGCTGGTGAGGCACAGTTGTTTTGGCAGGAAAGAGAAATCCTTTGTGTGGAATTGAGAGGATTATCTCTCCATAAGGAATTTGTGTCATTAATCTAGAGTCGATCTGCTCGTTCTCACGGACGGGCAGAGGTGTGTGGTTTGTTCGAGGTGATTTGCAGGTGATTCGCTCTTTGTGATGTCGAATGAGCAGGTCTGAGGTGGAGGCTTCAGAGGGAAAGTTCCCCAACACCAACGAGGCTCTAGACGTGTGTTAAAGAGTAAAGAATAAAGATATTTCACTGATGAGGCACAGTATTGTCAGTTAAGGCCCTTTTCCTTTGTATTTTCCTCGAGGTTGTGGTCCAGATGGGTGTAATCCCACGTTAATCTGCCGTGTTTTCTGGGTTTATCACTGCAGCGATTTTACGGACCTCCTGCTACGTCCATCATTAGTTTAATTAGATCATTCAATGAGCCAGTGGTGCTAATTAAGACAAGACCAAACACATGGGCTCAGTGACCTGCTGCAGTCACGGCTGTCGCCTCCTGTGAACCTCCATCCTCACGTGGGACGGTCCAGCCACAGTTTGTCAGATGTGGACGACGTCTCCTCTCGTGAAAATCCTCATAATTCAGAACAAAATGTAGCTTCTTTTACCTCAGATTAAAGACAGTTTTGTGATTCGTTCATTCTGCAAACTGACATTTTTACCGTGCGTCTCTGATTGGTTAATCGTCCTGTCAATCACGCTCTGGAGTTGTGGCGTGCAGCTCCAGACTCGCTCGTCTTTCGCACTTTTGTCAGAGCCTGTGGTTCTGTCTGAATAACTTTTACACACCAGGCTGTTGTTGCTGTTCCAAAAATGCTCCACAGTGCGGCATTTATTTCAAAAGCAAATAAATAAACGCCTGTATTTCTCTGGACACGAGCAGCTGCCAGCGAAGGGTCAGGTCTGTACCACTGCAATAAAACCACAGCGCCCCCTGCAGTCTGGGACCCTCTGTTATTTTTATCTTGAATTTGTGAAGAGTCTAGAAGTTAAATTCAGACTGTTAATAACCTCATCCTCCCCAGACTGTCCTGAATGAGCAGATTGCGTCTTGCGCCTGTGAGATCTGGGCTCCTGAAGCTGTGTGATGTTGGATTACAGCAGGTGATGCAAATATCATCAGACTTATGTGTCGATACTTATAACAAAACCCCTTCAGCAGTTTAAAGCTTCCCCCTGTCACTGGGCTCATACGAGACGCACGACCTGAAGTATAATTCTGCCCGTTTACATCAGGGACGGTGCATTTATCAGACGAGGAGCCGCGTCACTTCAGTTCTGTCCAGGTTTTTTTGAGGCATTATGGAATCTTTGATAAATAGGCTCATGTCCTGCAGCTCCGTGACTCTTCTGTGCAAATCTGTGACACTAAACCTGTGCAAACTCAGCACACGGTGATACAGAAGCATTAAAGCCGACACCATCTAAAACATGTCACTTATTCTGTCCATAATCAGGGACTGTCTCAGAAATCGAGTAGAAGAAAAGGACATTTTCACTGCCAAATCCACTAAATCCGAGTGAAGTCGAAATGCTTCAGATTCAGATTTGTGTCAGTTTTTATTGTCAGTTAAAGTTGAAATTGTGTAAAATCTGGTTCATTAAAAGTTCATAAATTAGATGCGATTCTATAATCTCAGTTTCTAATGTTTTGATGTTTTTGGCAGTTTTCCTCCTGATCAGAGGTCGATGGATGACACTGATCGTTTAGAATCCAGAGCGACCGATGGCCCATCGTTTTTGGGCTAATTTTGATTATTTTCCTCAAATTATCTGATTTAAATTTACTGACCCACAAACCTTTGAGAAAGCAGAGTATCACATGTTGTGCAGTTTTCTTTTCATATTAAAGTTTTAGGTGCTCGTTTTTCGGCATCAGATCGACCAAAACTAAACATCGGCCTGTTGGAGCTGTGAGGCCGATAGATGCTAAAAAGTCCCAAATATCGGCCCGATACATCGGCCTGTTTACTCCTCCTGAGGCACGAGTGTAAACACCCAGAGGTTTACAGTCGGTCAAGTGTCCGGGGTAAAAGTGACTTCATCATTATCCCTTTGTTTGTTTCTCCACGGGAAGTTTCTTTGGTGGCACTCGCTCCTCAGTGTGAGCCGTGTCCTGAGCGATTGCAGGAAGTTGGGATCGGCTCCTCTGGGGAAGAGAGATAAGAGTCTGACTGAGGCTGAGCTACACGCAAAGTCTCTGCACACGGCTAATGCTAACGACAACGCTCCAGCTCAGGACTACAAACAGCCCTGTATGTACATGCTAACACCTGCACACGGTTAATGCTAACAACAGTGCTCCAGCTCAGGACTACAAACAGCCCTGTATGCACATGCTAACACCTGCACACGGCTAATGCTAACGACAACGCTCCAGCTCAGGACTACAAACATACACATGCTAACATCTGCCCACAGTTAATGCTCTATATGCACATGCTAACACCTGCACACTGCTAATGCTCTATATGCACATGCTAACACCTGCACACTGCTAATGCTCTATATGGACATGCTAACATCTGCACACTGCTAATGCTCTATATGCACATGCTAACACCTGCACACTGCTAATGCTCTATATGCACATGCTAACACCTGCACACTGCTAATGCTCTATATGGACATGCTAACACCTGCACACTGCTAATGCTCTATATGCACATGCTTACACCTGCACACTGCTAATGCTCTGTGTGCACATGCTAACACCTGCACACTGCTAATGCTCTATATGCACATGCTTACACCTGCACACTGCTAATGCTGTGTGTGCACATGCTAACACCTGCACACTGCTAATGCTCTATATGCACATGCTTACACCTGCACACTGCTAATGCTCTGTGTGCACATGCTAACACCTGCACACTGCTAATGCTCTATATGCACATGCTTACACCTGCACACTGCTAATGCTCTGTGTGCACATGCTAACACCTGCACACTGCTAATGCTCTGTGTGCACATGCTAACACCTGCACACTGCTAATGCTCTATATGCACATGCTAACACCTGCACACTGCTAATGCTCCGTGTGCACATGCTAACACCTGCAGACGGTTCACATCTGCACGTCTCAGACTCTGTTTCAAACCCGGTGAGTTTCTGTTTGTTGCTACCTCTCAGTTTTTGTGCAGGGAACAAAAGAGGAACTTCCCATCAAGTGTCAACGGAAAGGAAACGATCCAGGGCAGCTGTGTATCCCATGATGCTTTGAAACGTGAATGCTCACGCTTACAGGAAGTGTCCCTCTGATGAACACTGCACGTGTGCTTCTGCTCGTTTGAATGTATTTACATGTTTTTCATTCTCTTTTATAACCTGTAGTTTAGACTTTAGAGGCTCAAACCCGCAGTGACGTGTTTGTTTGATGAGAACATGGACGACAGACTCACGGGGGACAGTGAACACACAGGTCCAAACACGTTAAGAGACGATTTCTCACTTTACAACTTATGTGAACAGTAAAACCTGCAGCACTGCGACGACTGGATCAGACTTTGATCTGCTGTTAAATATTGACCATCAAACCTTCCTCTGGAGACGTTAAGGTTAAAGTTAAGGTTAGTGTTAAGGTGAGCGTTAGACGAGGCAGAATCAGCCTGTAGTGTAGTATCAGAGCAGCACAGAGCCGTGACCTGTGAGGATGGAGACACAGTAACATGACTAACACCGTGAATCAGCTCTAAATCCAGTTACATCATCGCAAAAACAAAAACTATTTCTTCTGTAGATTCACAAAATGTGGCACTGAAGGTCACAGTTCATCTGAAACACTTTTAAGAGCTGGATGAATGTTCAGTTTGTCTCAGGCACAGTGCTCACTTAATGCAGCTCAACCCAGTGTCAGTGTCGTTAGCGCCTCCTTCAGACAGATATAAGGCAGTGTCCAGCAACTTTTGTCCATTTTACAGATTTAACTTTGACTTTTAAATTAAACAGAATCAAGTCAAAGAGCATAAAACATGTTCATCTGTATAAAACACAAGACGTAACATTTATTCAAACAATGAACAGACTCGTGTGTCAGATGAGTCTTTATCCAAACGACATTGATCAAAAAATGGATAAAATCACAGTTCTGAACATGTGCAAACTTAGAAAATCAAGTATAATCTATAAAGTCAACAACTAAAACAGAAAAAAGAGCAGATTAAACAAACGAAGCATAAAGTCACATTTTAAACCTTCCAAACGAAGCATTAAATAAAAAGCTGGTTTTGTATAGTTTTTTCTCCTTATCACATTAGATTCTGCTCATAGTCACATTTTTGTCGTTTTTTGTGCAGATGAGGTGAATGTGCAGCTGTAAAAACGTGTAAATGTGTAAAGTTTGCGCTGGTCTCTGCGGCGGCGGCGTCCTGAGCGACTCCTCATCACAGACGGTGTTTCTGATACACCTGTCTGCGGGGGCGGGGCTTAAAGTGGGGATACCTGTTTGACCAATCACAGTGTTTCTCTGCTCACTCCTCCCTCGAGTCCTGCAGGTTCCGCCCATTTCAGCCGCTCGGTTTGAAATGTGGTCGTGGGCGGAGCTTAGAGCCACTTTAAAATATCACCTGACGATGGTGAAGGAGACGAGCGAAATAAAATAAATCTGTGCGTTTGTGTAAAAGTGAAAAGTGGAGTCTGTTGATCTGTAGAGGGATCACAGACGTTGTTCTCTGTAAATCTCACGTCCCGTCGCTGAGTTCAGAGACGTGTCAGCGGAGTCACAGCTGCCTCACGCCGCCTCATGTCCTGTTGTTGTAGATGATATAATGAAGCGTGTGTGGGTCAGAGCGGCGCTCAGAGCAGATGGTGTGTGTCCTGCTCTCGTCGTCAGAGCTGCTGAGTCACATTTACTGGCTCCGTGGCTCCGTGGCTCGTCTGACTCACACATTTACTTCACCACAAACGTTCATACTTCCTGATTTGTTCATTCTTCAGCTCGGTCAGGAGAGAATGTCCAGTGTCTTTGTGCCGTGATTCCAGAGGATTTGACCATCCACACATCAGGACGATTGAAGCGAGCTCTCAGAACGTCGTTTTAGATTTAACCAGGAGTCTCAAAAGTATCAAAAATCTGACACTTTTCGACTAAACTGGATAGAACATGACGTTTCTCGACACTTTCATATTGAATTTGATCAAAACCTGAGTAATACCACATGGTACAACTAACAAATACTATTATTTATGTTGAAAATGACATTATTGGGAAACACTTTATAATAACTACAGCCTATTTAGCCTTAATACAGCATGAACAAACACTTAATAATGAAGAAACACTTAATAATGATGTATGCTTAATAACTACTTAATTACAACCTTAATCAACACTTAATTAGCAATTAATTGGCTTGTGTTGTGTACAGTTACTCATATATATTTCACACTTAGTTACTACTTAAATTTTCATGTTCAAATACACACAAAGGGTTAGTTAAGTATCAACTCAAACACTTGCTAATTAAGTGTTAATTAAGGTCATAAGTAAGTAGTTATTAAGCATGAGTCATTGTTAATTAAGTGTTTTTTCATTATTAATTAAGTGTTTGTTCATTATTAAGTGTTTGTTTCATGCTTTGTTGAGGCTAAATAGGCTGGAGTTATTATAAAGTGTTTCCCATTCTGGTTTTTAAAAAAGAGCTTTTTTCTCATTTCCTTTGACATTAAAGTGTAAATTTCTGCACAAATTCTAAAACATGTGACTCAGGAAACAGAAAACTCAGCCACGTTCAAGCCTTAAGTTTCATAAAACTGTAAAACACAATGATCAGCTCTTCAGCCCAGACCCAGATGCTCTGAACAAAGGACAAACTGAACATCAAATGAACAGATTTTATTCTGTGGCTCAAAAGTTCACGACGTCTGCAGCGAAAATCTGTGTGAAGCAGGTTTAGTTTTTGTCATTTAAGCGACACAATGTAGAATGTAAAGTGTCTCTGACAGAGTGAGAGTCTGTGTGACTCTAAACTCCTGTGGGACTCTGAACTCCTGTGTGACTCTAAACTCCTGTGTGACTCTGAACTCCTGTGTGACTCTGAACTCCTGTGGGACTCTGAACTCCTGTGTGACTCTAAACTCCTGTGTGACTCTGAACTCCTGTGGGACTCTGAACTCCTGTGTGACTCTGCTCGTCTCTGTCCAGACACATTATTTTGTTTCTCGCTCGTCAGTGTGAGATTTACACCAGTGTGTTTCACTGTTCAGTCGTTTGCAGATGAACACGACGCAGCTTCAGTCTTCAGACTCGTTCTGCTCGTGAGGGGGATTAACACACTGACACACTTACACATCTCTCTGCGACGCTTTCTCAGACACGGATTAGGGTTTTTGTGCCTAAATCTAAATAAACTTTGATTGGGGAGGATTTAAAAACGTGACATAATTGTTGTGGTACTTTCTCTACGCGGAGCTCAGAGCTTTTATGAACAAAAGAAAAGGGCAGATTTCACTTTTCATTTCTTAGATTAAAACCACAGTGTGTAACTTTCTTGTCAAAAATGTCCAAAAACCTGCTTTTATTTTAGTCGTGTGTCTCTGTGAAACGTGTCAGTCTGACGGTTTGTGGTGACGCTGCTTTTATTTCCCGACAGAACAGACTCTGTGTTTTTACAAACACTGATCGTTTGGTCCCAGACGTGGTCAAAGGTCAAAGGGACGGTCCTGTCCCTGTCCTGTCCTGTCCCTGTCCTGTCCCGGTCTGGTCCTGTCCCGGTCTGGTCCTGTCCCGGTCCTGTCCCAGCCCGGTCTCGGGCCGGTCCGGGTCCTGTCCCAGCCCGGTCTCGGGCCGGTCCGGGTCCTGTCCCGGTCTGGTCCAGGGCCTGTCCTGTCCCGGTCCTGTCCCGGTCCTGTCCCGGTCCTGTCCCGGTCCTGTCTCGGGACGGTCCTGTCCCGGTCCTGTCCCGGTCCTGTCTCGGGACGGTCCTGTCTCGGGACGGTCCTGTCCCGGTCTGGTCCAGGGCCTGTCCTGTCCCGGTCCTGTCTCGGGACGGTCCTGTCCCGGTCCTGTCCCGGTCTGGTCCAGGGCCTGTCCTGTCCCGGTCCTGTCTCGGGACGGTCCTGTCCCGGTCCTGGCCCAGCCCGGTCCAGGGCCTGTCCCGGTCCTGTCCCGGTCCTGTCCCGGTCCTGTCTCGGGACGGTCCTGTGTGGGTCGTTGAGTTTTATCGTTTCATTTTTGTGTTGCTCTTTTCCACTTGTGGTGACGGGACAAAAGAACCAAATAAACAAAAACGAGAAGTGACAAGTTTAAAATGTGACAGTTCAGCAGAAAAAAACTCGTCTTTAAGTTCTTCTTTTTTTAAACATTCCGACAATCAGTTTATGTTTTAGAGCATTTCACAAATCCAAACGTACAAACCTCTACTGAGAGTTAAAGTATCACAGGAAAAGTCTAAAGTAAAAGTATAAAGTACCAGTTTAAAAAGGTACTTGAAGAGTAAAAGTATTTTGTGCATATTTTGAGTCTGATAGATTCAGATCTGGTGATTTTATAAAGATTCAAGAGACAATTGAATCGAAACAGTAAAAATACTTTTACTTTTGAGTCCAGTTTAAAAATGTAGTGGAGTACAAAGTACAGATAAAAGTACTCAAGCAAAAGTGAAAGTACACACTTTAAAGTGTCCCTCACTGTTCAGCTGAGCATGAGAAACTAACCCGAGGCACAGTCGTGTCTGCAGCTGAAAGAGACACAAGTGTAAATGTGAGACATGACATGGGACGACTGTCTCTGTGGACACAGTGTCTCTGTGGACACTGTCTCTCTGTGGACAGTGTCTCTGTGGACACTGTCTCTGTGGACATTGTCTCTCTGTGGACACTGTGTCTCTGTGGACACTGTCTCTGTGGACACTGTGTCTCTGTGGACACTGTCTCTGTGGACACTGTCTCTCTGTGGACACTGTCTCTGTGGACACTGTCTCTGTGGACACTGTCTCTCTGTGGACACTGCGTCTCTCTGTGGACACTGCGTCTCTGTGGACACTGCGTCTCTGTGGACACTGTCTCTCTGTGGACACTGTCTCTCTGTGGACAGTGTCTCTCCCTGGACACTGCGTCTCTGTGGACACTGCGTCTCCTTGTGTTTGGTGAGACATCCCTGTGGGACAGGCCGCAGACAGTAGATGAGACATGTCCTGTGGATCTCGGTGCCTCTCGTTGTTCAGACTTTCTGTTTGTCGTGAGTCAAACGTCAGTCTCTGTTGGACGTTTGTGAGTCATGTGTCGGTCGGCAGAGGGGGACAGAGGCTCCAAACTTCTCCCTGAATGTTCCCTGAGTCTGAGACACAGGCTCAGTGTTCGGGACAGTTTGGGCTGCTCCAGACACGCACTGATTTTCTGCTCCGCTGCACAAGAATAATTGAGTTGATTAGACAAAGGTGACGGAGGATTATGTCCCGACAGGAGCCGAGAGACAAAGTGAAGAAAGTCACGGCTCTATTCAAATGTTTTAAACACTTCCACTGTGATGGTTTTGTTTTTGAGGGACACATTTTCAACATAATCGTGCAGTTTTATTATTCATCATGGTCTTAACTGTGTCGAGTGTTTTTTTCTGTCCTTCTGCGTCACATTTAAAGTCTCTTTTCTGCACAAACGCTGCTGATACTAACTCTTCTGTTTTATGAATGAGTCTAATTTAAGAATCGACGGTTGAACCTGGACTGAATCTCGCCTGACGTCTGTCGTCCTGAACTTTAAGGACAGACGGTTCATGTGTGACGTCATGTGCGTGTGTGTGTGTGTGTGTGTTGACATTAACATGTGCAAATGAGACGATCTGCACCATTTAATCTGCCATCTGTCACTGCGCACACACAAGTGCACACACACACACACACACACACACACAAGTGCACACACAGACACACACACACACATATACACACAGAGACACACACACACACAAGTACACACACACAGAGATACACACACATATACACACATGCAGAGACACACACACACTCGTATACACACACACACAAGTGCACACATATATACACACAGACACGTGCACACACATACACACACTATAGTCAGTCGACCTCAGTGTGTCGGGGGCGGGACAGACATTTTACATTTTAATTAATGTTGAGTTTTTTTTCTTGTCTCATGTCTGAGTTTGTGATGATCCATCGAGCAGATTCAAGACTCGTCTATTTTGTGTAAAAGTGTCTTTCAGGGGCCGTTTTTTTCTGTAGTCCAAATGTTCAGAGTGTGTGTTCAGAGTGTGTGTTCGGAGTGTGTGTTCGGAGTGTGTGTCCGGAGCGTGTGTTCAGAGTGTGTGTTCAGAGTGTGTGTTCAGAGTGTGTGTTCGGAGTGTGTGTTCGGAGTGTGTGTTCGGAGTGTGTGTTCAGAGTGTGTGTTCAGAGTGTGTGTTCGGAGTGTGTGTTCAGAGTGTGTGTTCGGAGTGTGTGTTCGGAGTGTGTGTTCGGAGTGTGTGTTCGGAGTGTGTGTTCAGAGTGTGTGTTCGGAGTGTGTGTCCGGAGTGTGTGTCCGGAGTGTGTGTCCGGAGTGTGTGTTCGGAGTGTGTGTTCGGAGTGTGTGTCCGGAGTGTGTGTTCAGAGTGTGTGTCCGGAGTGTGTGTTCGGAGTGTGTGTTCGGAGTGTGTGTTCGGAGTGTGTGTTCGGAGTGTGTGTTCGGAGTGTGTGTTCGGAGTGTGTGTTCGGAGTGTGTGTCCGGAGTGTGTGTCCGGAGTGTGTGTTCGGAGTGTGTGTTCGGAGCGTGTGTTCGGAGTGTGTGTTCAGAATGTTTGTTCAGAGTGTTCAGTGTTCATTCGTCTGACGTCACTCTGCACTGACACTTTAGTTTTGTTCATTTGTTTTGGCACATTTGACAGATTCATAAACTCAAGCTGCAGTTGGAGAATCTCGTTGAAACTGTGTCATGTTCAGTCTCATGACGTTTCTCTAAAACACAGTGAACCTCATTATCTTCAAGATTTTATAAAAAATCTTTTCTTTTTTTCTAGTTTTGTCATTTTGGTGACGTTTGTAATTTCACTTCCTGGTTGTTCACGAGCAGCAGATGTGACGCAGATAACAGAAAATCACGTCTCAACTACACAATAATTACCATTTGATAAATAAAAAATGATTGAACACGTTTATTTTGTTAAACGACTGTTTAAAGTGTCATAAAAATGTCCTGTGCTGTGAACTCGTCCCTGTGTTTTGGAGTTGACGTTGACGACAAAGACGACGACTTTTCTTCACAAAATGACACTTCACCGATGTAAAAGTACGATAAATATTTACTGCAGGTTCTATTTTTCCAAACCAAGTCTTAATTCGAACAAGTGCATTTGACAGATTCATACATTTAAAAACAAAAACATGTTGAACAAAACGACAGACACGCTCAAATTTCACGTGTTGAGCTTCTGAACATCAGACGGTTTCTAAAAATACAATAAATCATCTGTTCTGCACCGAACTCTCAAAAACCTTCGACATAAATGTGCAGAAAGTGTCTCTTTACGACACAGTGACGTTTTGTTCACTTACAGATTCAAATTTTCCGCCGTTTCAAAGACGATCCGAACACTTTCTATAAAACACGATGTCATGGAGATGTGTGTGTGTTTTTGTGCGTCGTGTTGAAGAATCCTCCGACTAACCCTCTGACATGTGTGAGCCGATGTGACGAGTGTTTGTGCTGCAGGATGTTTGTGATTCTGGTGTAGATACTCGACGCTCAGAGGGACGGGGGAGAGACGCTCTGAGGGACGGGCTCAGGGGAGAGACGCTCTGAGGGACGGGATCAGGGGAGAGACACTCTGAGGGACAGGCTCGGGGGAGAGACGCTCTGAGGGACGGGCTCAGGGAGACTCGGGACGTCGGGAGGTTACCCGACTGTGGCCCTGTCCTGTTCGTATCTGCTGTGACAAACGACAAACCTTTATGTGTTTCATAAATCACCAGGCCTCGCAGGTGGATTATTATTCATAGTGTTTTTCCACAGCCCTGTCTGGAGCAACGACCTCAGGACTTGGCTGGTGTAGTTTGTAAAAGAGGCTCACATCATGTCTTTAAATCAGCAACACTCTGTGGATGATCTCTACAGGGCACTCTTTGGACACTCTTTGGATGATCTCTGCAGAGCGCTCTTTGGACGGTGTCTTTGAACGATCTCTTTGGACAATCTCTGCAGGACGCTCTGTGGACACTCTGTGGACGATCTCTTTGGACGCTCTTTGAACAGCTTATGTTGGTGACATACTGTAGGTTGGTTTTATAGGTGATAGGCCTTTTTTTTTTTTTCATATATATTTCTAGTTTGGTTAAGGTTCATGACCATTTTACTTAAACGAAGAGCACACTCATCCATTAGTCCATGACGTTTTTTGGAGCTTTAAGCGTTTTCAGTTTGGGGACATGCTGATGGTGTTTTTTTAAGTGCAGGATAGAGCAGTTTGTTATTTCACTGCACTATATAAACTTAAATGTGTTTTATTCTTCTTTTATAGCTGGATTGTCTGATAAAGTCCTGGATGTTTTTTTCTTCTCATTGTGGATTGTGTAGTTTATTTATACCATGTTCCACACTCGCCCCGTGGAGTCGGCTGCAGATGAGCGTGGTTACCTTACTCTCTTATATCTTTGCTCATTAATGGATTGCTAAGCAACAGCAGCTGGTTGCCTAGCGATGGCATCGGCGCGTGCCGGGTGTGCTCTAAAGTCAGGCTGTAGTCGCAGGCGGAGGAGAGGGGGATGGTGCTGTGTGAGAGGGAGCTATAATTCCACACCGCCGCCACTGGGACAAATGAGATATTCTGCCGAGTCAGCTCATAAACATGCATGTGGTGTGGCTCCGAAACGACCGCAGCCGTCGCACACGCCTCACGCTCCGCTCTGGACCAGAGACCGTGCTGCTCTGGACACGGCTCGAACGGTCAAAGCTCCAGAGCCTTTAGCTCACTGCGTCTGAAGAGCAGATACTGTGAGGAGTCTGGACGAGCTCGAGAAGATATAAAACATCTGTCCAACGAGGACTGACACGTTACTGTATAAAACACCTTTAAGTGGCACAAAGAGGAATAACGAGGGACGTTATTTTAAAAATCTGTATTTGTATTGCTTAGAGTAAAGTGTCTGTGTGATAAATATGGTCTTTATTAGAAAAAACATGAATTGTACAAACTCAGTCCATGTGACACTAACATGTGCAAAACTGATTTAACTTTGAACATGGAAACATTTCCAGGACAGAAGTTGTTACTATTTGCTCTTATTGAATAACTGAAACTGAACAAATCAAACTTAAACTCTGAACAGAGGAAGTTCACGTCTTGGATCATAAACTGCAGCAAATGGTTGTTTCACGATTCCCCAGAAACATTCTGTCAAGACATAAAGGCTCAAAGGAGCAATTTGTTAGAAACTTTTCACTGATTAGAAAAGATTCAATAATATTCAACAAACACATGTCGACTTGGTCTTGGTCTTGTTTTTCCTGCTGTTCTTCTGAGTCTGGATTAACTCCACAGAGCTTTGATTATTCTGCTCTGTCCAGGCAGGTGTCCTCTGAGAGACGCCCTGTCCTGTGAGAGACACTCTGTCCCGTGAGAGACGCCCTGTCCTCTGAGAGACGCCCTGTCCTCTGAGAGACACTGTCCTCTGAGAGACGCCCTGTCCCGTGAGAGACAGTCTGTCCCGTGAGAGACACTCTGTCCTCTGAGAGACGCCCTGTCCTCTGAGAGACACTGTCCTGTGAGAGACACTGTCCCGTGAGAGACATGTTCGGTGTGTTTTTGAGCAGTCCCCTCCACACTGTGCTGCTGCTGGGGTCGTGTCTGTTCTTCTTTAGTTCATCCAGATCAGAGCTGTGCAAAAGTATTGAAATATTGAAATATTGAAATATCAGACAGTGTAATGTGATGATACCGTATCGATATCGTGGACGGCTGGATCGATATATCGCCACATTTGAGTCACTGTTTTGATGATTAAAAACATGTATTTCAGATGAAGTACGTAGTGGGTTAACAGACTTTTAGTGTCACTAAAGTAAAGATTTAGTGGATCTGGTTTGATCCTTGAGCCGTTGAACTGCACATGTCCCTGTGTAAATGTAAATGTGGAGTTTGTATAAACTCTGGGTGAATAACACGAAGTGGAACAGTCTGACGGGTTTTTATACTTCATAAAATGCACTAAACAAAAAGCACTTTTTGTTCATTCAGCTTCTTAAGATAAATGCAACATTAATGTTTATTTTTTGTGAGAATTGGCTCCTCAATCTTTATTTCTCACTGAATCATATTGAATCGATCTGACATAATGTTTTGTATTATATTGTATGAAAGTGAAAGTGAACTACATCGACATAAGTATCGTGGCCTTAGTATCGAGGTATCGTATCGTACCTTCTTAATGATACTCAGCCCTAATCCAGATCCTCTTCATACTTTTCCCTGACGTCCTCACAGATCCTCAGAGTTCAACTAGTTCCTCAAACACAGTTTTGCTGTGGGTTTGGTGATTTGAATCAGAAAACTCTCAGTTCTTCTCAGAATAATCCAGTACAGACTGACTACAGCCTGCTGGATCACACTTTAGTTTTGTTGCTTCCTGGGACGGGAACTTTTGTAGCAGGGTAATTGTCTCCATCCCAGTAAAAGAATCTGACGCTGCTGCAGATTTGCCTCGATGCCACAGAAATCACAAACTGTGCTCTTCTCTTTCAAGCACAAGCACAACTTCATCAAACACTTTGAGAAATGACAGGTTCCCCAGGAGGTGGACATGGCTCTCACAGATAAATGATCATCTTCCACAAAAGAAAACGCTGCTTTTAATTCTTTAATGCTTCTTTTGTTTTTGCAGATGAGGAAACATGGCTGAATATTCAGTTCCTCACTGGCTCTACACCAGCTCCTGTCTCCTGTGTTTATCTGTGTCATGCACAGTGTGGCCTTAACTATGGAGCTGTTATTAACTTAAAGTTTTTAAGTTATTTTTCCCATAGTTTACACTTGCATTATCAGCACAAAAGGCAGAAACCACGTCCAGACTAAGGCCATGTTCTTTTATCTTATGTTTTATCTGTTTATGTATCGTAGCTGTACATTTTTCACTGTCTCCATAAAAATCCAGGATTTAGTTTTTTTCACTCCTGATTCTGTCAGTATCAGAGACACAGAGGGGAAAGTGTTTGTACAGTCGTGGTTAGAGGCTCCAGCGTCCGGGTGAGGCGCCACTTTCACCTGGTGTTGAACTCGATAACAGGAGGGTCTAGTTCCTTTAGACACGTTTCAGACTCAGGTGCTACGATGTCTGTGACTGAAGCTGATGCTTCGGTTCGACCACATGAACTTCTGTTCTTCAGAGTCCAGAAAAATAACTAGTGTGATCCCACAGTCTGCAGAATGTGTACGGGGGATACAGGGGATGTGGTGGATGTGGAGGTTGTTGTGGTGTTTTTTGTGGTTGTTGAGATCTTTTCTTGTACAGGTTTTATCTGTGTATTTCCTCTTTCCTCGTTCTGGTTGTATGAGCATCTCTGTTTTTTGCATTTTCCTTTCCATAATTAGATCATTTGTTGTGTTAGTGACAGAGCACGAGAGGGGGCGGGACAGGGGCGGGACAGGGGCGTGTGACGAGGCGCCGCGTGGGTCCGTGTCATTAACATACAACAGAGGCACGATGTCGGCTCCACATGAGGACATTTCAGGGGTTATTGTAGAGGACTTTATTAGGGGTTATTGTAGAAATGCCTCTTAACACACAAAGTACAGTTTTTTGCCACTGACATTGAACTGTGAGACTCTGGTTTCATTTGCCTGATGCAGGATTTAAGTTGAAAAGGCTGTGCAGTCCTGGACACAGCAGGACATGTGGTCACTGTGACGTCGAGAGACGTCGAGAGACGTCGAGAGACGTCGAGAGACGTCGAGAGACGGCGAGAGACGGCGAGAGACGTCGAGAGACGGCGAGAGACGGCGAGAGACGCCGAGAGACGTAAAAAGACGTGCTGCGGCTCTGACTCAGAGCTTTTACCTGAAGAAAAGAGACTCGTCTTCAGCACCACGCTCTCACTGCCACAGTCCGAGACCCAGGCTGTAGACCTGTGGATTAAAGTTTGGACCGTGATCTGTCGTTCTTTCAGTTTTTGGCACAGTCCTAATCAGATGTTGAGGCCTTGTTGGAAACTCTCCAAATCATCTGAGGCCCTGAAATTGTCTCTGAGAATCAACCACAAACCACAGTGACAGATCTGACATGTGTCGGGCTGAAACTCACCGTTTTGACTCTAATCACATTTAATTGTGAATATGAGTCAGTTTTCTTACAAAATAAAACAAGGTGGAGAAATACACTGTATCTTTTTGTCACTTTTTCTGGAATCCAATTGAACAAACACTTGGCATATTTTCCAGAATGGTTTTGTGTTTCACCCCCTTCACTCTTTAATTACAGGTCTTGTTGAAATGTTCCACTTGTAGCTTCTTTATGAGACCGAACAGTGACTTTGGCCTGGAGCTGCTGAAGACGACTGTGAACGCTCAGACAAACAAGGCGAGGATTAGTTCTTCTGCTCATAAAACGCCAGCAGCACTTGAGGGAAACAGCTCACACTGTGTACTCTTTGTTACTTTTATATGGCACTGGGACAAGTCCCCACTAAAAATGATCATGAACAATCAGTCCTCTGTTCTTGAAAACGAGGAATCTGACCCTGCACAGGGTCATAAACAGTAACACTAAGAAAATAACCCTTTGACCTGTTTCCTCGTTCTCGTGGATCATCAGTGTCACGATCAAAACAGCGTCAGATCAGACTCGAGTGACGCTGGAGCAGATTGTGTTTGTGCTTATTACAGTTCATCTGTTCATCAGGTCATGTGACTCTTGGGCGTCGCTCACAGGTGAATGAAATACTTTTTAAACTTTTCACTGGTGTGATTTAGTTTGATTTGTGTCGTCGCTGCTTCTTGATGCAGAACTTGTGAACTTCACTAGATAAAAGCCACATTATCCACAAATATAAGCTCTTGTCCAGTGTGACTGAAATAATGAAGTATCTACATGTGAAAACTGTCGTCACACATTCGGCGACGGTGGATGGGGAGAAAGTAAAAGTAAAAATGAGTTTTACTGCGGAGCGTTACGGCAGCATGTGGCCCACTGTTGATGAATATAACTCCTGTCTCTGTCACTGCTGCAGGACGAGCTGAGCGTGACTTTACTCCACTGTCTTTACGCCGGTCTGTGAGCGAACATCGAGCTTCACTCACCCCCACGACACACTGTACGTTTACTCACCGCATTCCTGCCCAGCCTCATGGATTTGTCCAGACCTTGAGGCCTCTGCGCTGTTTGCTTCGGCTCTTAATCCTGACCCGGGTTGTCATGTTCTCTGTCCGGGCTGCAGACCCTGTGGAGCTCCTTGCTGTGGGGTTCAGTAAAGCAGAAGCACTAATGGAACAGCTCATTTAAAAGGAAATTAAACAGCATTTAAAACCATGACTTTTTTTTTTTTTTTTTTTCAGAAGTGTCCTGCCATGTTCCGAAACAGTCTGAAGATGCTCCTTGGAGGCAGAGGTCGCAAGAGCACAACCAGCGGTGAGTCAGTTCTACAGACGTAATAATTTCTGATTCTTCCTTAACATGATTTGGGTTTGTGTTGAATGTCATTGTCACAGTTTAAATATCTTTTTTGTTCTTTGTCGTAATGTGATTCTCAGGCGGCAGTAGCATCGATTCTGACGGATCAGACGCCAGAATAATCGAGGGATTCACTCGGTCACTGCCGTCTTCTCCTCTCCTCAATCTCCGTCTGACCAAGAGACCAGGTAGGAGGAGCAGACGACGCACAAATCTGATGCAGAAATGAGGCTTCACAGTGTCGGACTCAAAGAATTCTGACCTTTTGCCCACATCATTTATCCAGACTCCTCAGAGCAGATTTAGATCATGTGTTTTGTGTGTTGTATGTGTTGCTCCTACTCACTAATGTAAAAAAGAAGAAGTTTAGAGTTAATTAAATTGCTTAGTTTTTATCTAAATCCAAACTCTCCACAGTTTCCTCCTGTTTTGTGTCGTTTAGAGCGACTCCACGCACTCGTTTGATCTGTTGTGTGGCACTTAGACAGAGAGAGATGCACAAATGTAACCCAAGCCTATGGTAACTGGACAGCTCCTCCTCTTCCTCCTCCTCTTCCTCCTCCTCTTCCTCCTCCCCAGGGCTGAGCTGACACACTTCTCCTAAACATTAACATGTGCAGTCTCTCCCTGGGTCTCCCCTGTAGTTTCCTCTGTCAAAACACAAGCCGTAATGTGGGGCACGGATCCTTCTTCACATTTTATTACTTTAATGCTGATTATGAAAAACAAACTTGATGTGTTTCTGCTCTGGCTTCATCGATGAACAAAGATGAAAGATTATCACGAGCAGATCGTTTAGTGACATGTGGTAATAGCGCGGCGAGTTCTCCAAAGTGTTAATGACTAAATCACTTTTTTTCTTCACACTGTGTCGATTTGCTGAAGTTTTGCAGCACTGACCCAACGACCTGCCCGAGTGTCTCTGCTCTGACCAGTGTTTCTCAAAACCTCTGCATTTATAGTTCAAAATAAAGTCGTGTGCAGCGCAGTAAAACCCCAAAAAGTTCATATGAGTTGGGGTAAATAAGCATCACTCGCAGTAGAAGTATTTGCTGGAGGACTGCTGCTCTGCTGACCTCCTTCAGTCCTCAGTTTCTAGGTAAACTTTTCCTCGAGTGCCTCCTGCAGCAGCTCGCAGCGTAGCTCCTCTCGCGCGGCTCGTCCCTCTCGCTGCATGTGTGCGTGTGCAGTGGGGTTGGAGGAGGGGACGTTTGATTTGCGGTGCAGTCAGACGAGGGAGGTCGCCTTTCAGCCCAGATATGGTGGTCCTGCTGTTGAGACAAAAACTTTCTGAATCCTCTGGACTTTTTCTTTGTTTTTTTTGACTCGAATGCTCATGATCTTTGGTGAAAAGCGATACTTTTGAAAGATGCACGGTTGTATCTTTTATTCTCTGTGTTTTAAAACTTCTCTGTGAGTGAAGAAGGATTTGAACGAGAGCCTCATCATCTCTGTGCTGCTGTGAGTTGTGGTCAGTTTTTTCAGTTTTTTTCTGCAAGTCCTAAACTCTTTCGGATGCAGCAGTGACTCATCTTTGTAAAGCTGCTTTGCTGTAGTTTCCACTGTATCTTATCTTGTTTTTTTTTCCTTTTTTGAGGATTTTTTTGCTTGCCTTATCACATTCCTGGCTGCCTAATCTACTCCCCGGATCCTTTGTACCTTTCAAAAAAGGAGGAGCTTTGGACCAAAAGAAGAAAACTGGAAAACATCGGTTGGACTTTTCGGTTGGATATTTGTCGACCAAAATACCAAAACTTACCAAAAACTGCACACAATGAGTTCTCTTTAACTCCGCCTACTCCCCAAAAACGTCACATATTGGCTGCTAACTGGCCAAAATGGACTGCACAGCAACTATTTTAAAGGCTTGCGCTCGCTCCAGAATCAAACTGTGCCGCCCCGACTGTTCCACGCGTCGCCAGCGGAGACGGGACGATGACTGCGGATGCTGCGGCGACGTGATGGCGGCGCACGTAGTCGGCCATGTTTGTTCGCTGCTGCAGTGCCTGCTGTTCTACGTGTGCTGCTGTCTGTCACATGATGAGAGCCCAGATCTGCGCCGGGATTGGCTTGAATGTAGCAGCAGTACAGAGGCGAGAGGACGAGCAGGAAGGACGGAGCAGGAAGGTGGGACTGATCATAAATGTTTGGTTGTTACAGGTGTGAGACATGTCAGATCATCAGGTTCTTTACAAAGTGAAATGGGACCGGTTCAGTCTGGGAGCAGCTTAAAGTAGAATTTTGAAAACCTGTAATACTAACTCCAGTCATAAGAGGGCAGTGCAGAAGTTCTCTCATGTTCCTGTGAATGTTTTGGTTGAGGTAAACATTCTAATTCTCAAGAAACGTTCTAAAAATAACCCACGAAAGGCGAAATCCGTTAAGTATCAGCTTTACTTTTTACATTATTCTCTATGTTTTACTGTAAACCCCTCACCACACACTTTATACACTTTATAAACCCTCACCACACACTTTATACACTTTTCTCACACAGGCATTAACATTTTCTCACATTTCTCTCTTGTTTAAACACAAAGTTCAAACCTTCGTCGGTGCCTTTGTCGGTGCAGAACGTTTCATCGACATTGTGGGTTTTGTCGGGGAGAAAACTTGCAAACATACAGCACTTCAGAGTCACACTGATCCAACATTTATGTAAATTTGTCTGACACATTCTGTACTGTACAGGAGACACGGAGGAGACTGATGGACAATGGTCTACAGTCCCTCAGCCAATCAGGACGCAGAACACAATGGTCTACAGTCCCTCAGCCAATCAGGACGCAGAACACAATGGTCTACAATCTTTTAGCCAATCAGGACGCAGAACACAATGCACATTCTGCAAAAAAACACATGCAAAATAGCACCAAAAAAATCTGTGAAATAGCGAGACCACGAAAGGTGAACCTCGTTTTAATGGAGGACGACTGGACTGTTGGATGTCCAGGTGTGGAGTGTTTTTGGTTTATGGTCTGACGACGCAGATGTAGATTTCCTCGACACAAAAGTCAGACCAATTTTTGTCGGCCCTCACGCCTCCTCCTAAACTGGCCCAATTGATCAGGAAGTATCTTTACTACAAACTGAAGAGATTCTTCCTCTATAACCTGAAAACATCATGTGGCAGTGTGACACAAACCTAAAAATGATCTTCTAAGTTGAATTAAAGGTGTTTAAGGCACCGTTTGACTCTCTGTGGCCCTTCGCTTCAAGTATGTTTCAGTATGTGGCCCTCGGTGAAGAAAGTCTGGACACCTCGGACTTAGACCATTATTTTCTGTGGTTTAATCTGGAAGAATCTGTCATAACCTACAGTAGATTCAGTTCACCTCGTCTCTCAGGTGAAACTGTGTCTCTCTGACGCACAAACGACACAAAAATCAACATTCAGAAAAACACCAGGCTCAAAAATGAAAGTTTAAGAGCAAAACTGTGGCATGAGTTAATGTCATTCTAAAACGAACAGAGGATAGAGCGATTTAAACTCGGACGTGTCTGCTCTGTGTCTGATCCTTTCCACTTGATTTTTGTCTGACTAAAAATGTCCTGCACCCTGTCATTGTGCGACCACAGGCCTGCGTGTTTGGGCCGTTCTTTTTGTTCCTTTGGTTTTTCTCGGCGATGCTCCGGCTCCTGCTCCGCTCGAGTCCAGCCGTCAGCAGTTCAGAGGCGTAATTACAGAGACGGAGAGTATGAGCTTTCATGCTGCGGCTGTGGGTTTTGTGTGCACATGTGAGCGCCGGCGTGAGACTATACTCGGCGTATTTGGGTCATGATAGTGAATATATTAATGTGAGATCAATCAGCTGCTCCGCCGGGCGCTCGTTTCTCACTGCTGTGTGTTTGTAAGTTTTTCCTCCTCTCTGTTCTACTTCCATCTCGGATTAAACCGATTTTACTGCCGCAGCTTCTCTCCCGTCGTAGGAAAGGTAGGGCTCTGCGTTACCATGGCGACGGCGTTCATGGGCGGAGTCTGAGGCCCACGGAGACAGAGGCAGAAATAGTTCAATCAAAGTTTTGTGTTCAAAGCGTTTTCTCGTCCTGACACATCCAGGACGACGCTTTTGTAACGGTTTTTCTGAAGTCACAAATCAGATCCAACGAGACTGTTCCATCTTTATTCAGTGTCACGTCACGGAATATTTTTATTTTAGTTTAGTTTAGTAATTATCTTTATAATCCACGATATGAACGAGTCCGGTGTGAAAACAGAGGCCTGACGTTCACAGGACGATCTCTCACTTTCACTGTGGAAGTAAAACGTTTTATTCCAAAAAAAACATCACAGTGAAAACTTTTTTTTCATTGTGGTTTTGTTTTTTGCTCTAAAAAAACCATCCTCCTCCTGTTTCCATGGAAACGTCGTTTCTTTGACATATTCCACAGTACGACACAAAACATCTATTTCCATGATGAATGTGTACTACTGTACTACATACTGCACTGTACTACACACTATACTGCACACTGTGCTGCATACTGTACTGTACTACACACTGTACTACACTCTGTATTACACACTGTACTACATACTGTACTGCACACTGTACTACACACTGTACTGCACGCTGTACTACACACTGTACTGCACGCTGCACTACACTCTGTACTACACACTGTACTACACTCTGTACTACACGCAAAATCTGAAAAGTACTTATACGAGGTTTAAAGGCCGGTTAGACGAGCAGGTACCAGGTAATATACTATATATATATATATAAAGTACTTATACGAAAGGTACTTGTACTGCATCTGCCTTTAAACCTGGTACAAGTACTTTTCAGATGTCGAGTACATTACCTGGTACTTCCCTTTAAACCTTGTATAAGTACTTTTCAGATGTCGAGTACATTACCTGGTACTTCCCTTTAAACCTTGTATAAGTACTTTTCAGATGTCGAGTACATTACCTGGCACTTCCCTTTAAACCTGGTTTAATCTGGATGTCTGTTTTTCCAGGTGAGGAAGAGGAGCTGGGGCCGCCGCCCTCGGTGGATGAAGCTGCTGATGCTTTAATGACTCGTCTGGACTTTTTATTGGGCGACAAGATGGTCACGCGAGACTCCGCCCCCTTTTCCCACCAGCAGGAGGACGGAGCGGTACGAGGCCACGCCCCCAACTCACACGTACCACAGACACGTACAGTCTGTGTAAAGTATAAAGACTCACATGTACCACAGACATGTACAGTCTGTGTATAAAAACTCACATGTACCACAGACACGTACAGTCTGTGTATAAAGACTCACATGTACCACAGACACGTACAGTCTGTGTATAAAGACTCACATGTACCACAGACACGTACAGTCTGTGTATAAAGACTCACATGTACCACAGACACGTACAGTCTGTGTATAAAGACTCACATGTACCACAGACACGTACAGTCTGTGTAAAGTATAAAGACTCACATGTACCACAGACATGTACAGTCTGTGTATAAAGTCTCACATGTACCACAGACACGTACAGTCTGTGTATAAATACTCACATGTACCACAGACACGTACAGTCTGTGTAAAGTATAAATACTCACATGTACCACAGACACGTACAGTCTGTGTAAAGTATAAATACTCACATGTACCACAGACACGTACAGTCTGTGTATAAAGACTCACGAGAGCCGCAGACTCGTCTTTACATCATCACTTTATTTTAACCATCGACCAGTGACAGAAATGAATCGACTTAATGAATCGTCACATGTTTATTTCTGTTTTGTGCTTTGAGACTTTTAAAAACTTAATCAAACACATAAAGACTGAAATATGACGACGGAACACTTAAAAATAATAATAATATCTCTGTTTTTGTTCTAAAATGTCTTTTTGTGTGTGTTTTACAGTCTGTTGTCCACATAATGATCCAAACACGACTGTGATTATTTTTAGAGTCATTTTGTCTTGATCAGTTGATGAATCTTTGCAGATTTATATATTTCTACTAAAATCCATAATTGTACAACAGCAAAAAACTGATCCTCCGGACGTGTCCATGTCACATCCTCGTGTAATTAAAGCAGCAGTGAGACGCTGCGGCTCCTTGTCCCTCGCCCCTCGTCTCCCGTCCCTCGCCCCTCGCCCCTCGCCCCTGGTCCCTCGCCCCTCGTCTCTCTCTCACCCCTCTCCCCTTGCCCCTCGTCTCCCGTCCCTCACCCCTCTCCCCTCGTCCCTCGTCCCTCACCCCTCACCCCTCGTCTCTTGTCCCTCGTCTCTCTCGTCCCTCGCCCCTCGCTCCTCGCCCCTCGTCTCCTCGCACCTCGTCCTGATGCTGTATTGATTTCTCTCTCTGTCTTCTTCTCCCCAGAGGATCTCTCCGTCCTCCAGTCTGGCCAGCGGCAGCACCTCCCCCTGCTCCACTCTGCAGCCCCCTGCTGGAGGAGAGAGTAACAACAACAACAAGCACGCCCCGTCCAACTACGCCTCCATGACGTCCCCGTCCTCCACACTGGACAGCAGGGACAGCGGTATCATCGGTACGAGACTCCACCCACACTACAAACTACACACTATACACTACACACTGCACACGACAGACGACACACTACAGACGACTTTGTGTTTAAACAAGAGAGAAATGTGAGAAAATGTTAATGTGTGAGAAAAGTGTATAAAGTGTGTGGTGAGGGGTTTTACAGATGGAATAATGTAAAAAATAAAGCTACTTCATGGATTTCGCCTCTTGCTGGTTATTTTTGACCGTAACCCCCCGATAAACGAGGGACCACTGTGTCTCTATTTCTGTAAACGTGATTTTACTTTATTTTAACTCGAGTCTTTTCTCCTCCTGCAGCCACACTGACGAGCTACTCCGCCGAGTCGGCCGTGGAGCGAGAAAACAACGGCAAGTACCATGGCAACGGTTACCACGGCAGCAGCCTCAACCTGTGGCAGCAGGGCGGCGAGCGGCACGTGGTCGCCTCTACGTCCTCGTCCAGCGTGGCGGCGCCGAGGGGCGGGACTAACGGCTTCCTGTACAGAAATGAAGACAACATGTCCGCCTCCACCTACAGCCTCAACAAGCTCCACCCAGACTGCTCCTCAGGCTCCACCCACTCCATCCCTCTCTACCTCATGCCCCGCCCCAACTCCGTGGCCGGTGAGACGTTGCTGTCGTGTCGTTCGCTCGTTTTTTTTCTCCGAGTTTATGTTTTTACTGTGGATTTATAGCTGTGGGAGTCGTGTCAGCAAATCTCTGCTGAGTGATTCTGTTCTGACTTGTGTTTGTAGTTTAGCGTCAGTCAAATGAAACAAGTCGGACAGAAAAAGAGCCGATGTGAGAGTTTATCCTCAGGACCTACAGCAGGATGGTTTAACATATACTTTTAAGTTTTTGTCTCTTCTCCTCGTGTCTCTTCTGTCATGTTTAGACTCCAGATCAGTGTTTAAACACACATTAAATTAGAAGCAATCTCCATCCACCTCGTTTTGCAACTGAGAGAAACTTCACCTGCAAACTTCACCTGCATGTGCAATAATCTCACAGTATCCCAGATTTAACATCGCTAACAACTGAAATACTGAACTTAATCTGCATCTTTAAACCTGCAAAAGTGATGAGGACAGAGTATTTCTACTTCGTCCAGTGCTACACGTGAGGTTTAACAGACGAGGCAGGTTAAGCGCTGTTCTTTTTAGGAGATGTAAAGGATAAAGTCAGAGCAGCTGTTTTCAGTTGGAGGAGGCCTCTGGGCTCCTCGTGTTTTTAAGTGAGACTCAGTGTATTTGTTGTTTACCCTGATGCCAGTCGACTCAAACTTCAGAAATCCACAACAAACTCAGTGGATTATTATCTAGTCTATTATCTATGGATTACTGCCTCTGTCTGTCTTCCTCTCACTGTGGAACATTTTCTAAAGTTCCTCACACTGTAGGACATTTTCTAAAGTTCCTCACACTGTAGGACATTTTCAAAAGTTCCTCACACTTGAAAAGTTCCTCTCACAGTAGGACATTTTCTAAAGTTCCTCACACTGTAGGACGTTTTCTAAAGTTCCTCTCACTGTGGGACATTTTCTAAAGTTCCTCACACTTGAAAAGTTCCTCTCACTGTAGGACATTTTCTAAAGTTCCTCACACTGTAGGACGTTTTCTAAAGTTCCTCACGATGTAGGACATTTTCTAAAGTTCCTCTCACTGTAGGACGTTTTCTAAAGTTCCTCACACTGTAGGACATTTTCTAAAGTCCTCCTCTCACTGTAGGACATTTTCTAAAGTTCCTCTCAAAGACATTTTCCTCACACTGTAGGACATTTTCTAAAGTTCCTCACACTGTAGGACATTTTCTAAAGTTCCTCTCACTGTAGGACGTTTTCTAAAGTTCCTCTCACTGTAGGACGTTTTCTAAAGTTCCTCACACTTGAAAAGTTCCTCTCACTGTGGGACACGTTTCCAAACTTGGCCTTGGCCTAATCTCGTCGTCTCTTCCCTCTTTTGTTGGCTCGTATAAAACGTAAAAACCATGAGCTCTGGAGGAAGGAAGTGACACGTATGACGTAACTCACAGTTCACACTCAGACACAGACCGGACACAAAGCGCTCGGACTTTCTCAGCAGGAGACGATAGAATGGACAGAATGGGTTTAATGGAGTTTGGATGTGTTTACTGGTGAGTTTGGACAAAAGAAACATTTCATTTTCATTTTGCAGAGCTCAGGATTGTCTTTTTTTCTGGTAGAAGATCTGGACACAGAGCTTTTTTTTTTTTATCATTTACTGAGCGTGAAGATCTCTGCAGTTTGATGTTTGATAGTTTATCACTTTGTCTTTTGTCCTCCAAAATCCCTTTTGTCCTATTGGTGAGAATAGGCTTTGTTTTTATTATAATGAACTTTATTTGGTAGAAAATGTGACTTAAGCTTGTTGTAATCGTCAATTCATTAAGCTCGAACTATTTTAGGAAAAAAAAAACAACCAACAACTAATACTGGTAAAACTGTCTGTCAATAAACAATAATATCGTTTATCGTGATTAAAAGTTCGACAATAATCGCCATGGGGAACATTTTATATAATCGTGATATTCGCCAAGAAAGAAAATCGTCATATCACCAGAATGTGCAGAAAAAAAATACTTAGCCACAGAGGAGTCGACAGCGGGACTTATTATTATTATTATTATTATTATTTTTATTTTTATTATTATTTATATTTATTTATTAAATTTCCTTTTAATAATTTTCCTGATCATCCAGAATATTCTCTGTTAAAGTTATAATTATTCATATCCATGATCGTTATCGTGATGTAATCGTTTAATCAGTTATTTTTGGCCTTGATAATCACACAAAGTTTCAGTTTGTCCCAGGTCTAGTGGAAAATAAATCACACTCACAATTCAGTTGATTTAATCGGAGGTCGGGCCGTCGGCGGTCGGCCGTCGGCGTCGGCGGTCGGCGTCGGGCCGTCGGCGTCGGGCCGTCGGCGGTCGGGCCGGCGTCGGCGTCGGGCCGGCGGCGGTCGGGCCGGCGGCGGTCGGGCCATGGTCAGCTGAGAGGACGTCTCAGAAAGTGCTTCTGTGAGTCCTGGTTTGTTAAAGCTGTGACATTGTCCTCACAGCTTGTTAAATTTGTGACGCTTCACCCAGAACAGAGCTTGTTTTTTTAGCTCTTTGTTTTGTGCTGAGAAAAGTGCTCAGGTGTGAGTCTGATGAAACCATGTGAAACGTCTGGGACTCGGTCGTACTCTCTCTCTTAAAAGCCTCAGTCTTGAAAATTACTGGACGTGTTTGAATTTTCAGTAACTTATATTGTGGTTTGATTCGTATCTGATGGAAAAAAAAACACTTTATGCTGGGATTTGTTTGGAGGAAAATACTTATAAATGTTGTATTTCTCAGCGACCAGCACTGCCCACCTTGAAGATCTGGCGTATCTTGATGAGCAGCAGCGACACATCCCGTCCAGGACGTCCCTCAGGATGCCCAGACAGAACTCTGGGAGTCGTAGTCAACAGGAGCACATAGGTAACACCGGGACTGTTTGGTAATGATTCAAATAATGATTAAATAATGATTTTACTAATAATGAATCATTTTTTAGTCCGTTTTACTACTCCGTCGCTCAGCCTCAAGCCCTTCCACTTCGAGATTCCCGGGCTGGCTGCTGATTGGTTGTTCACGGGGAGGGAGTGGCTTTTCCAGGAAGTCGATGCCTGCCTGCGCAGCTCTGATCCGGGCACAAAGTCGCGGCGTGGTGATTGTGGGAAACATGGGCTTCGGTAAAAACGGCCATCATCGCTCGGCTCGTGGCTCTGAGTTGTCATGGAAACCGCATGTGGCCGACTGCTGCTAATAACCCGAGCGCGGCGAAAAGTGAGAGAAACACGTGTCGTTAAGTGAGTTTTTACATGTGACACTGTCTAATAAGCTGTTTTTTTAGATGCTGAAAATGTGCAGTTGTCCCATAATTCAGTGGGGCGAGGTGAAGACGTAGATGAAGGACGAGAGGGGGGGAGCTGCCCGGGGACTCCAGAGCTCAAACGGAGACAGGAGGAGGCTCTGAGGAGGCTGGCAGGACAGGTACCACCACAACACTCCACGCCAGAGCTCAGGATTATATAAATATTTACTCATGATCAGGACGAGTAACGCTCTGACAAAAAAACAATAATTCTCTACAGTTTTCTCAGACCGAGGTGAGTTCAGCCTCTTGTTTTTAGTCCAGGACGTCGTCGTTTGTTGTGATGTGAGTGAATAAGACCAGGATAAAACTTCAAGATTCAAAAATATAAAAGGATAAATGCTATAAACCTCTTTTTAAAATGCTGGAAAAGTGGAAAAAGGAGCTTGTTACTTGCTGCAGGTGATTATAATGACTTTTACTTGGTGCAGGTGGTTTATAATGACACTTTAGTGGTCTCTTTTGAGGGTGCTCTTTGTGGGTGCTTATGTAACATATCTGTCCTGTTCGAAGAAAAACAGGTTTATGGCCTTCTCACTGACGTGTTCCGGTCTGTTTTTGCAGGTAGTGTCCTATCACTTCTGTCAGGCGGACAACTGCCACACCTGCCTCATCCCAGAGTTCGTCCACAACATGGCCGCCACGCTCAGCTCCAGCCCCTCAGCTGTCCTCCTACAGAGAGCTACTCCACCAGTCGCCCCAACTCTCAGAGCCTGCTCAGCCTGCGCTCCTGCATCCAAGACCCAACGCTGCACTCGTCAAGGGCATCCTGGAGCCGCTCGACCTGCTCTACAGAGGTACGACTAAACCCGATCTACAGAGGTACGACTAAACCTGCTCTACAGAGGTACGACTGATCTACAGAGGTACGACTAAACCCTGATCTACAGAGGTACGACTAAACCCTGATCTACAGAGGTACGATTAAACCTGATCTACAGAGGTACGACTAAACCTGATCTACAGAGAGGTACGACTAAACCCGATTCTGACAGAGGTACGACTAGAACCTGATCTACAGAGGTACGACTAAACCTGCTCTACAGAGGTACGACTGAAACCTGATCTACAGACAGGTACGATTAGACCTGATCTACAGAGGTACCTGATTTAGACGAAACCTGATCTACAGAGGTACGATTTAGACCCGATCTACAGAGGACGTAAACATCTTAGAGACCTGATCTACAGAGGTACGATTAAACCTGATCTACAGAGGTACTGATCTACAGAGGTACGATAAAACCTGATCTACAGAGGTACGATTTAACCCGATCTACAGAGGTACGACTAAACCTGATCTACAGAGGTACGATTAACCTGATCTACAGAGGTACGACTAAACCTGATCTACAGAGGTACGATTAAACCTGATCTACAGATGTAAACCTGATTACAGAGGTACTATTAGACCTGATCTACAGAGGTACGACTAAACCTGATCTACAGAGGTACGACTAACCTGATCTACAGAGGTACGACTAAACCTGATCTACAGAGGTACGACTAAACCTGATCTACAGAGGTACGCACTAAACCTGATCTAGAGGTACGATAAACCTGATCTACAGAGGTACGACTAAACCTGATCTACAGAGGTACTGATCTAAGGTACGACTGATCTACAGAGGTACGGTCTACGACGACTAAACCTGATCTACAGAGGTACGACTAAACCTGATCTACAGAGGTACGATTAAACCTGATCTACAGAGGTACGACTAAACCCGATCTACAGAGGTACGACTAAACCCGATCTACAGAGGTACGACTAAACCCGATCTACAGAGGTACGACTAAACCTGATCTACAGAGGTACGATTAGACCTGATCTACAGAGGTACGATTAAACCCGATCTACAGAGGTACGATTAGACCTGATCTACAGAGGTACGATTAAACCTGATCTACAGAGGAACGATTAAACCTGATCTACAGAGGTACATTTAGACCTGATCTACAGAGGTGTGTTTAGGGTTATGAGATGATGAGGAGATAATTAATGTGGTGATTTCTTTGTCTTTTTTCTGCAGAGAGGAAGATCCACGCTGAGCGGACGGGGCTCATTGTCTTGATCGATGGGCTGAACGAAGCAGAGTTCCACCGCCCGGACTACGGCGACACCCTGGCTTCCTTCCTCAGTCGGAACATTCAGAGATTCCCTCCCTGGTTAAAGGTCATCACCACCGTCCGTACGGGCCAACAGGTACACACGATTAAACCTTCTCAGGGTTTCCTCACGGTTTGAAGTTAAGGCCTTTTAAAGTGTTCACCTGGTCTGACAGGTCTTAAAAATCATATAATGTAAGACCTGTGCCAGTATTTTTGACAGATTTCTGCAGATCTCATGCTTCTCGTTCACAAAAGCTGCTGTTTTTCCCTGAGCAGAGCATGTCCTGATTTGATTGACTGTAAACACGACCGATCACAGACAGGATCAGGTCAGAACCGAAACACTGGACGAAACAAACGAGTGGATTTGAGGACCACTCGTTACTTTTTGCATTTTATTTTGCAACTCAAATTCTTAAGTTGGATGTTTATATTAATCATTTTCCATTCACTAAACAGATTTCCACAGTTCAGTGCTTTTTGTGTTTTTGATTTTTTGTTAAAGGGCCCATAATAGTATGACTTTATTATTTTGATGCTTTTTTGAGATGGAAATAAAGGACGTGGACGTGTTTTACGACTGTGGAAAAGAAAAAAGCCCAACCTCCTACAGCGTGACTGAGTGTGGAGCTTTTAAAATCTGTATTTGTCAAATCAACTTTGGACGTTTAAAGCCGAGTGTGTCGTCCACGTGTTTTCTGCTGATCGGAAGGTGTTTTTTTGTTGTCAGAGTTTACCAAACTTTTTTTCATCCACAGTCACATGACCCAAACACAGAGAGCTGAATTCACATCAGTTTTTATTGTCCAGTAACTAATAGACGATTATTTCCTGACCTAACGTGTCACGAGCAGCACAGAGCATAAAGGAGCATAAACTGTGTCCCTCAGAGTCAAATCATCTGGACAAAGACCATAAACACCAGAATGGTTTTAATTTGTCCTGAGTCTTCAATATAATTTCTCTCATGATGATGTAGTATTTCTGCTCAAATCTGGTGCAGTTTCATCTAAATCCTCCGTTACATGAGCAGTTTCCTCAGTGATTCTCTCGGTCACTGCTGTGATTTTGCAGATGGCGTCATGACATTTAAAATTTTAGCACCGACTGGTTTTTATGAATGTCAATGTGAACAGAAGATCTAAAACTGTCCCAGAGTCGTGTGGACAGAGGAGAGTAAATAATGACATTTGTATAAAGTTGGCAGTAAAGTGGAGATTCATGTTGCATCTAATAATTTATGTAGAAATTCTTGTCAGAGTTTTGTAATCTCTAAATGTTTTTATGGTTTTTGCGTGTCTTCTCGTTTAGGACATCACACAGTCCTTGGCGTTCCCCTCCTGCGTCTCATTGGACTGTCTGGAGGAGAACGTGCCATCGAGGAGGACCTGCAGGTACCAGGGCCGCTCTCTGATCCTCTCTGATCCTCTCCCCTTGATCCCACCTCCCGTCGTTCACCCTCTGCTGTGCCGCGCTGACGTCTGCTTTTCCTCCAGGGCTACATTGATGCAGCGGATCCACAGCAGCCGCGAGATACAGAGCAACGTGTCGCTGGGAAACGTGTCGCCTCCTCGACAACACGGCCCTGTCCAAACTCATCAGATCCACCTGAAGAGTCTGAGCCGAGGCTCCTACCTGTACCTGAAGCTCACGCTGGACCTGATCGAGGGGGGTTATCTGGTCCTCAAGAGCTCCAGCTTCAAGGTGAGATCGGACTCTGTTTATTTAACCTCCTCAGTACTCCCAGCTCTTTCATGGTTTTTAGTCGTTTATTCTTATTTATTATTAGTGGGGCTGATTGGACGTTATGAAGATGATCTTTTTACATAATGAGAAAAATAATGTTCCACATACGAGAACATTCAATACAACAGAAACAATAAGTCATATTTGAATAATGATGGTACAAAAACTTCACTAAGAGCCTGAACACAGCAGTTTTTTTGCTGAGTAAAAACAAAAAGAAACAACGATTGTGCCTCTTGGAAGAAACATGTCTCCTGTGAAGATCTCAGAAGGAGCAGGAGACAGAGCCCTTAACAAGTCCACAAATGTGTAAACACCGCTGTAGTATATATATGAAGTATCAGATACTATTTAATTTAATCGGTCATTGTTGTTTGATTCGATGTTTCGTCGTTGTTTCGTCTTTCTCGTTCCTCTCCGTCGTTCTCGCTGGTTTGATTCTGTTTTCGTTCTCTTGTTTTCTCGTCGCTCTTGTGCTCACGTTCTGATTCGTTGTTTCGTCTTCCTCGTTCTCCTGTCGCTGGTTTTGATTTGAAATGTTTCTTTCTTGTTGTCTCTCGTCGCTGGGTTTAATTCGATGTTTCGTCTTCCTCGTTCTCCGTCTCTGGTTTAATTCGATGTTTCGTCTTCCTCGTGTCTCGTCGCTGGTTGATTCGTTGTTTTTCGTCTTCCTCGTTCTCGTCGCTGTTTTTGATCTCGATGTTTTCGTCCCTCCTCGTTCTCGTCGCTGGTTGATTCGATGTTTCGTCTTCCTCGTCCTATCTCGTTCGCTGGTTTGATTCGATGTTTCGTCTTCCTCGTTCTCGTCGCGCTGGTTTTGATTCGATGTTTCTTCTTACCTCGTTTCTCGTCGTGATAATAGATTTTCCCTCTGGTCTTGCAGGTTGTTCCTGTGAGTCTTCCGCGGAGGTTTTACCTGCTGCAGATGAACATCATGTTCCCATCCACAGTCGTTTCCTTCCGAGAGTCCTGCCTCTGCTTCAACGTGACCACGTGCCTCCCTGCACCCACTCACAGACCAGCAGGTACGCGCTCTCTAGCGCCCTCTGCAGCCGCAGCCGTGCGCTTCATCTGTTGTAAACCTGTATCTTTTGTGTGTACGCTGTTTGAGAGGCGGTGAACGCTAGCGCTGTGACCGTGGGGAACTCTGCCCTGGGCTGAGTTTGTCAACCAGACTGGAGCAGCTCTCTCCGTTCCTGATGTGGAGGACGCGACGGGAGCCGGATGTTTGAAGGGGCACGCGTCCTTCAGAGAGTGGCTGGTCTGGAGAGAGGACGGGCCGGACAACCGCTTCCTCTGCGACCCCAGGTACGCTCACCCCGCCATTCCGGGGCAATGTTGGTCAGAGGCGAACTGTGGGGCTGGTTTTGTGTCTTTTTGTTGTCCAGTCGTCCAGTTCAGAAAAACACTTGTTCTTCTATTTGTCCAGCGCCCTCCATGAGAAGTGTCAGTTCTTGTGGGACGGCAGTGACAGGATTAGACAGTTTAAGTTATCAGTGCTATAAGTGTTTTGTATCCAAACCTGTATTGCTAGGTAAAACATTTTTGTGAGGCATAATTACTAAATTCATAACTTAAACTCCAATCTTTAAAATGCTCCCTTTGCCCTTTTTTGCATAGTAATCTCTTGTCTAAACCTGCACCGGCGTCGACGATACAGAAATCCCGTCACTCACCATCAGATGCAGTTTTACTATATACTTTCGTGGAGTCGGTGATGCTCCATAATTCCATGTTCTGCTGTTGGCACCCCTTTGTTGTTTTATTTGCTCCTCTTCCCGTGGTGTAATCCTGTGACGTGTGCTGCAGGAGCGTCACACTCTGCTGGCCTTCTGTGCTCTGCAGACAGGGGCGGGTAAACTGAGCCGGCAGCACACTCTCGCGAGCTGGGAACATCACATCCTGAAGCTCTCATCTATAAGGTAACACAGCCCTATGTGGCTCCCGCCTCTCACACGCTCGGTACTCTGCGTCGTCTGTCTCCTCAGGGCCTGAGTAAGAAACTGGGGGTGTCCTCGTTTCCGTGCTCCAGGGCATGTGGCTGTCCTACAGCACGGGCACTCTGAGTCCAGCTCTGTCCTTTCTGCGGAACGTCTACACGCCCACACATCAAGGTACGGTGTCACAGAGAACCACACGGAAACCTGTCTCTGCTGCTTCTCTAAGGGTCACTACAAAACTGTAAGACACATCACTTTGGATGTGTGTTCCCAGTGGGACGTCCTGCCCTGGCCAGTCGAAGAGGAGTCATTGGTTCACTTTTATTTATGAATATATGAAGTTTATTTTGAGCAGGTACAAGAAGAAACGTCCTCACAAACAATCACATTTCATCATCCATTATAAGATTTGGCACTGACGCTTCAAAAGGAGGAAGCAGAAGCAGATACTTTAGATTATTTTAACTCCGACTTTATGACAACAAAAGAAACACAGCAGTGGACTGACAGAAGCATAAGAAACATCTCTCAACAACAACACAGATGCAGAAGATGTTTGTACCGGTTTCTTAATTAAACGACGTTACAAGAACTTGTTCCTCCCAAACCACAGGTGAGTATCAGAGTTTTACTGATTCCTCTTGAGTGCATAGTGTTTTAATACTTTTACCTTTGTACCTTCATTTTAAGTTTACTATGAGAACGCTACATTTTTAACTTCCATCTAGTTCATTCCAGGTCACCTCCACGTCGGGTCATGAACTTTTCAGGTCGTACGGAATGTTTCCTAAAGTTCAGATTATATTTAATTTATCTCTGTTTAGGGACATGTTCTGGCGAGATATTTGGAGAAGTTGTAACGTTTTTTTGTACATATTTTGCAGAGTTTCAAATGTTTAACTATATTACATCAAATTTCATTATTTTTGCAGCTTAAAAAACAGTGGATTTTGTTTGTCCCCTTTACCCCTTACAAATGATCCTTGTTGTGTTTTTTCTGAAGGATGGACTATTATTCACAATTTGTCTTATAAGTATTTTGCACACATCTCACAGTCTTTAAGATAAGAGGACGAGTGCTCTCGACGACTCCCGACCTGCATCTGTCACAGAGAAGGGCTGATTCTCGTTCTCTTCGGTTCAGGATCATGTGTTTCTCTCTCTTTCCTTTTACTCGCGCTGAACTGAAAAAAGGCTTTTGTTCACTCTGCTGCTCCTTCTGTATGGACACATGTCGCAGAAAGACTGGTACTTGAACAGAGTTGAGTGCCATTTCCTTTTAAATCTAACTGAGAGGTCTGAGGCTCCACAACATGCTCTAGTTTTTTTCATAATCTGTTTGTCTTTTCCTCTTGTCTCTTTGGTAATTATTTAACTGTGATTTTTTATGCTGCTGCTGCCGGCTTGACTCTCGAAAAAGTTTTTTTTAATCTCACGGGGACGTTCCCTGGTTAATACAGGTTAATAAATAAACCTCCTCCCGGGCCCTCCAGCTCAGGCGTTGTGTCTGTGCAGGTGAGCCGGCTGCTGATCCTGGCCGGAGCAGACGTGTGACTCCGTCTCTGTCCATATCGACGTCCTGAACACGCTCCTCTGCTGTGTGTGCACGCTCACCTGGGACACAGGACGCCGTCGCTTCTGCTGCTGGGACCACGGAGCTACAGGTATCCACCACGACACTGAGTGTCAGGAGCAGCGTCTACTGTGTTTTCAGACTATAAGTGGCACTTTTGTTCATAGTTTGTGGACTTGTACTCAGATACGACTTATATGTGAAATGATTCAAAAATATAATGTCACATGATGGCCACACGAGGCTGCGCTCTAGACTCGTACCAGTCTCCTACTTCTCTCCTGAACCACTGAACTTTTAACATTACAGTCATTTTAAAGCAGGAGTCCCCAACCTTTTTTGCACACAGACCAGAATAATGTAGTTTTATTTTTCACAGACCTTCTACACGTGGGCAGATAAATAAACAGTTTTAGAGCATAAAAAAAATCCCCCTCTCGGATGCATTCGCCCTGATCATAAGGGGGACCCTGAGCTTGGTTCTCTTCTTTCCTTCTTGTTCATCAAAGCAGTTTTTGAAGGTTTCATTGCCTTGTTCTCTTAAAGACTGTTCTCTCTCTGTTTTTAGTGGGATTATGCAGTCTCTCACCTCTCTCGTCTCTCTGTTTTTAGTGGGATTACGCTCTTATCACCTCTCTTCTCTGTTTTTTTAGTGGGATTATTCCGTTTCTCACCTCTCTCGTCTCTGTTCCTCTCTCTGTTTTTAGTGGGGTATTATGCAGCTCTCACCTCTGCTCATCTCTTTTCTCTCTCTGGTTTTAGTGTGGGATTATGCCGTTCTACACTCTCTCGTCTCTTTTCTCTCTGTTTTTAGTGGGATTATGCAGTTCTCAGCTCTCTCGTCTCTGTTCTCTCTCTGTTTTTAGTGGATTTATGCAGTTTCTCACCTCTCTCGTCTCTGTTTTTAGTGGATTATGCAGTTCTCAGCTCTCTCGTCAGCTTCCTGTTTTTTTAGTGGGATTAATGCAGTTCTCAGCTCTCTCGTCTCTATTTTGTAGTAGTGATTATGCAGTTTCTCAGCTCTCCTCGTCTCTGTTTTTAGTGGGGATTATGCAGTTCTCACCCCTCTCGTCTCTGTTTTTAGTGTTATGCAGGGTCTTTCTCACCTCTCTCGTCTGTTTTTTAGTGGGATATGCACTTCTCACCTCTCTCCGTTCTCTGTTCTCTCTCTGTTTTTAGTGGGATTATGCGTTCTCACCTCTCTCGTCTCTGTTTTTTTAGTGGATTATGCAGTTCTCTCAGCTCCTCGTCTCTCTATTTTTAGTGGGATTATGCAGTTCTCAGCTCTCTCGTCTCTGGTTTTTAGTGGGATTATGCAGTTCTCACCCCTCTCGTCTCTGTTTTTAGTGGGATTCATGCAGTTCTCTCACCTCTCGTCTCGTCTGTTTTTAGTGGATTATGCACTTCTCACCTCTCTCTCGTCTCTGTTCTCTCTCTGTTTTTAGTGGGATTATGCAGTTCTCACCTCTCGTCCGTCTCTGTTCATTTAGTGATATTATGCAGTTCTCACCTCTCTCGTCTCTGGTTTTTTTAAGCGGGATTATGCAGTTCTCACCTGTCTCGTCTGTTTTTAGTGGGATTATGCAGTTCTCACCTCCTCTCGTCTCTGTTTTTAGTGGGATTATGCAGTTTCTCACCTCTCTCGTCTGTTGTTTAGAGTGGGATTAGGCAGTCTCACACCTCTCTCGTCTCTTTTCTCTCTGTTTTAGTGGGATTATCCGTCTCAGTTCCTCGCCCTCTCGCTCTGTTTTAGTGGGATTATCGCTCTCACCTCTCTCGTCTCTGTTTTTAGTGGGATGATGCAGTTCTCACCTCTCTCGTCTCTGTTGTCAGTGGGATTATGCCAGTTCTAACGCCCCTCTCTCGTCTCTGTTTTCAGGGATTATTATGCAGTTGCTCCTCGTCTCTGTTTTCAGGGGGATTATGCAGTTCTCTCGTCTCTGTTCTCTGAAATCGGCAGGTGGACGCTCAGAGGTTTCGAATGACGGCCTCAGCGCTCTGGGTTTTGCTGCCGCTGCTGGACATTTTGGAGATTGTGACGATGCTCATTCAGCACCAGAGCCGAGGTACTTTCTACTTCCTGGTTCATTTTTATTTCTTACTGGTTCACGTCCTTCCTCTCCGGTTCATCTCGCGTTCGTTGAACATAAAAACCTCAGAAAATTGTGTTCTCCCGTGGTTTCTGCGGGTGTGAAAGTTCTCGTTTCTCTTCTCCTCAGGTCATGGCCATGTGGACAGCTCAGGTCTCTGCGCTCTGGTCGTCGCTGCTCAGCGCGGTCCGTCAGTAGGTCGGTGCTAGCGCTTCCTGCTGAATTTGCAGACTGGAACTGCACCACCTGCTGCGGCCAGCGGGGGGCGAGCCGAGGCCAGGCCCTGCAGCAGGCTCTGACGGCGGGAGCGAGCAATGGGCCACTACGCGAGGTACAGTCACACACGGGACGTCACACACGGGACGTCACACACGGGGACAGTCACACAGCGGGACAGTCCCACACACGGGACAGTCACACACGGGACAGTCACACACGGGACAGTCACACACACGGGACAGTCACACACTGGACAGTCACACACGAACAGTCACACACGAACGTCACACACGTCACAGTCACACACGGGACAGTCACACACGGGACAGTCACACACGGACAGTCACACACGGGACAGTCACACACTGGACAGTCACACACGGGACAGTCACACACGGACAGGTCCACACACTAGGACAGTCACACACGGACAGTCACACACGGACAGTTCACACACGGGACAGTCACCACACGGGACAGTCACACACGGGACAGTCACACACGGGACAGTCACACACGTGACAGTCCACACACGGGACAGTCACACACGGACAGTCACACACGCGGACAGTCACACACGGGACAGTCACACACGGGACAGTCACACACGGACAGTCACACACGGACAGTCACACACGGACAGTCACACACGAACAGTCACACACGGACAGTCACACACGGGACAGTCACACACGTGGGACAGTCACACACGGGGACAGTGACACACGGACAGTCACACACGGGACAGTCACACACGGGACAGTCACACACACGGACAGTCACACACGGACAGTCACACACGGGACAGTCACACACTGGGACAGTCACACACGGACACAGTCACACACGGGACAGTCACACACGGGACAGTCACACACGGAACAGTCCACACCGGACAGTCACACACGGGACAGTCACACACACGGGACAGTCACACACGGAACAGTCACACACACGGACAGTCACACACGGACAGTCACACACGACAGTCCACACACGGAACAGTCACACACGGGAACAGTCACACACGGAACAGTCACACACGGGACAGTCACACACGGGACAGTCACACACGGGACATTCACACACGGACAGTCACACACGGAACAGTCACACACGGGACAGTCACACACGCCAGTCACACACGGACAGTCACACACGGACAGTCACACACGGACAGTCACACACGGACAGTCCACACACGGGACAGTCACACACGGGACAGTCACACACACGGACAGTCACACACGGGGACAGTCACACACGGGACAGTCCACACACGGGGACAGTCACACACGGACAGCCACACACGGGACAGCCACACAGTCAGTCACACACACGGACAGTCACACACGGTACAGTCACACGGGACGTCACACACAGACTCACTGCTCTAACATGTTCTTGTACAGACGTGTCGTTCTTACATGTTCTTGTACAGACGTGTTGTTGTTCCACATGTTCTTGTACAGACGTGTCGTTCTTACATGTTTCTTGTACAGACGTGTCGTTCTCACCATGTTCTTGTACAGACGTGTTTGTTCTTACATGTTCGTGTACAGACGTGTTGTTCTTACATGTTCTTGTACAGACCGTGTCGTTCTTTACATGTTCTTGTACAGACGTGTTGTTCTTACATGTTCTTGTACAGACGTGTTGTTCTTACATTTTCTTGTACAGACCGTGTCGTTCTTACATGTTCTTGTACAGACCGTGTCGTTCTTACATGTTCTTGTACAGCGACGTGTTGTTCTTACATGTTCTTGTACAGACGTGTCGTTCTTACATGTTCTTGTACAGACGTGTCGTTCTTACATGTTCTTGTACAGACGTGTTGTTTTCTTACATGTTCTTGTACAGACCGTGTCGTTCTTACATGTTCTTGTACAGACGTGTCGTTCTCACATGTTCTTGTACAGACCGTGTCGTTCTTACATGTTCTTGTACAGACCGTGTCGTTCTTACATGTTCTTGTACAGACGTGTTGTTCTCACATGTTCTTGTACAGACGTGTTGTTCTCACATGTTCTCGTACAGACCGTGTTGTTTCTCACATGTTCTTGTACAGACGTGTTGTTCTCACATGTTCTCGTACAGACGTGTTGTTCTCACATGTTCTTGTACAGACGTGTTGTGTCTCACATGTTCTCGTACAGACGTGTTGTTCTCACACATGTTCTTGTACAGACGTGTTGTTCTCACATGTTCTTGTACAGACGTGTTGTTCTCACATGTTCTCGTACAGACCGTGTTGTTCTCACATGTTCTTGTACAGACGTGTTTTTTCTCACATGTTCTAGTACAGACGTGTTGTTCTCACATGTTCTTGTACAGACGTGTTGTTCTCACATGTTCTTGTACAGACCGTGTCGTTCCTGCTGGAGCTGGAGGAGGACGACAGGCCCGAGATCGACACGTGCGACAGTCTGTGGGGGAGACAGGTACGACAGCTCCAGTTTTACTCTGACTCTGAAGGAGCAGGGACGGGCTGGTTTTTTGTCTGACTGTAGTTGGATCATAGTCAGTATGAAAATAGTTTTTGGTGTTGAGTAAAAGTCCGAGTTTTGAGACGTGTGGACTGACGTGTCTGTCCTGCTCAGCGCTGACGGCGGCGGCGGGCAGTGGCCGACTGGCCGTGTGCCGACTCCTGCTGGATCGAGGAGCCCGCTGTGGAGAAAGTCAACCGCCCGCGGGGCCGCGCCCCTCTTCAGCGGCGTGAGGAGAGGACACTGGCAGGTGAGGCGTGGCTCACACTCACACACGGGGCGCTAGTGTGTGGAGATATTACTCTGTTTATTCTGTGTCTGTGGAGCAGTGGTGCAGCTGCTGCTGAACTCTGGAGCTCAGGTGAACATGATGGACGTCCAGGGCCGCACCGCCCTCATGACGGCGGCTTCAGAGGGACACATGTCCACGGCACAACTACTGCTCGACCACGGTACATGTACTACAGTAAAGTACAAATGTACACACACATGTACTACAGTCATGTAACACACACACATGTACTACAGTCATTAACAAATGTACACACACATGTACTACAGTAAAGTACAAATGTACACAGACATGTACTACAGTCATGTACAAATGTACACAGACATGTACTACAGTCATGTACAAATGTACACACACATGTACTACAGTCATGTACAAATGTACACACACATGTACTCAGTCATGTACAAATGTACACACACATGTACTACAGTCATGTACAAATGTACACACACATGTACTACAGTCATGTACAAATGTACACACACATGTACTACAGTCATGTACAAATGTACACACACATGTACTACAGTCATGTACACACACATGTACTACAGTCATGTACAAATGTACACACACTGTACTACAGTCATGTACAAATGTACAGACATGTACTACAGTAATGTACACAATGTACACAGACATGTACTACAGTCATGTACAATGTACTACACACACATGTACTACAGTAATGTACACAGACATGTACTGTACTACAGTCATGTACAAATGTACACACACATGTACTACAGTAAATACAAATGTACACAGACATGTACTACAGTCATGTACAAATGTACACACACATGTACTACATCAGTCATGTACACACACATGGTACTACAGTCATGTACAAATGTACACAGACATGTACTACAGTAATGTACAAATGTACACAGACATGTACTACACTACTGCATTCTAGCACAAACTGCAGTACACTTTCCCACAGGGGCGTCTCTGGACCTGTGTGACCGGGAGGGGCTCACGGCGCTCAGCTGGGCGTGTCTTAAAGGTCAGCTGGCGTTGGTCCGAGAGCTCGTGGAGCGAGGAGCCGACACCACACACACGCCGACCGCAGCGGGCGCACGCCTCTGGACCTGGCGGCGTTCTGCGGGGACCCTGAAGTGGTATTTTAGAAAACGTCTTTATTTGCTTTTTTAATGCCATTTTTTGCTGAACTATATAAAACCTTCATAAAAATGATTCAGACCTGCTGCTGGTTGTGAATTAAATCATCTATTTTATGCAAGACACAGATGAAAGAAACGTCAGTATTTTAGTGTAAACCAGGACGTCCATAAAGTCTCTTTACAATAATAAAAACCAGATGCAGATATCTGACTCAGACTTGTTCTGTTGGACTCAGCTGTTTCAAAAAGTTTTAACCTCATTTTAATCCAGGTCTGTGCGGCTCCTTCAGTCGGAGCAGGTCCGGACGGGACTCGATCCTCGCTCTGTTCACTGAGTCTCATCAGTGAGTCTCATCTGTATCTTTGGCTTTAGTTTAATAATGTCCCGTATCTTTGTTCCATCCATATCTTTAACACAACCTCAGAGAAACGGGACTGGTCCAGTCCAACAGTCTGTAAATGTTTGAGGAGCTGATGATCACAGACCCAGAGCGAAACAAACTGAACCACTGAGTGAAGTAGAACAAATCTAATGAATACATCAGTTACTTTTATAATTCACTTAAACCCTGTATTAGACTGAAAAGCGGTCATCTTGTTTGTTTTTAATCCTAAATCCTAAAACCTTTGCGTCAGTGAGGTTTTTGTGTCGTCTCTCCAGGTGCAGTACCTGGTGGATCACGGAGCGTCGGTGGAGCACGTGGACAGCAGTGGGATGCGTCCTTTGGATCGAGCCGTCGGCTGCAGGAACACGTCCGCTGTGATCGCTCTGCTCAAGAAGGGAGCTCAGATCGGTACAAAGTCTGCAGAATAAAACTGATACAAAGTAAACGTGTATAAAAAACTGCACCAGGGATGAATATTGGGTCTGAAATACAATAAAAGACAGAAATATAAACAGCACACCACTGGAAGGACTTTTAATCCAGTCCATAATAAATAACGATGAGGCTTAACATTTTCTGATTATAATTTTGGATATTTTCTTTCATAAATAGTAAATCAAAACATTAGAACTTTGACTTAAACTTCTGTTCTTGTGCGTAGGACCTGCCACTTGGCCATGGCCACGTCAAAGCCTGATATTCTGATGTTTCTGCTGAGTAAACTGATCCAGGAGGGAGACCGTCTGTACAAGGTAACGCCGCCGCCATCGCGCAGACGTTAACGTGTCCGCTCGTGTTTCCATCGCAGTGACTCAAACTCTGTGTTCAGCAAGGGAAAGTGCGCGAGGCGGCCGTGTCCTACCAGTCGGCGCTGCAGAAGTTTTCCCGGTGATGAGATGAAGACGTTTCGACAGCTCCGAGTGTCTGTGCTGCTCAACCTGTCTCGATGTCGTCGCAAAATGAACGTACGGCTTGTTTTTTATGAGACGTTTGGTTTTAAAAGAGACACACAATGTGAGAGGTTTTATCCATGACATTAAAATGATCCATCTGAAGCTGAATTATTGAGCTGCAGTGAAGGATAAGTCAGGATTTTGAAAGGAGTCAGTGAGTTACTTCGTGTTTGTTGTATTGGTGAAAAGTAAATGACCTGATGATGTAACCCGCTCAGATTACAGTTTTGGAGAGACTTTGTTTTTTATATTCCTCCTGCACAGCTCCTGTCTGAGGTCGTGTCCGGCTGAATAACGTTTTACTCGTTTGTTTTAAGGATTTCAGTTTGGCCGAGGAGTTTGCCACCAGAGCTCTGGAGCTGAAAGCAATCGTACTTTTTAATATTTTTATATTTTTAAGCTTTTTACGCCCCGAGCCCGAGCCCAAGCGCAGCCGCAGTAACTATGGCAACACGAGGTCTCAAACGAGCGACTGCAAACGTCCTGTGAACGAAAACTCAACACTGAGCAGTTTTGGACGCAGTATTTTTATTTTTATGGTCATTATCGGCTAATACAGACATAAAATTTGCCACTTGCCACTTCTTTTTTTGTTCTCTTACCTCCTCACGTGGACGACACAAGAAACGGCAACAACAAAGCAAAATGTTCAATCTGGAACATTTTAAAAAGAGTTTACAAGTTTACCATTTCAGAATATATATTTTTTGTAAAGTCCTCATGTCTCCTGCAGCTCTGTCAGCATGGGGGACCTGCCCATTGATCCATGAGGCACAATTGTTTTTACTCAGGGAACAAATGTTTCTGTTTCAGGCTCTTCATAAATAGTTTTTTGCAAATAATTATTCAAATGTTCAAATCAAAATGATTCAAAACGTAGGTCGAATGTCCTCGTGTCATTTTTTTCTCACAAACTACATAATGTAAAAGGATAATTATTGTTTTTTACCTCTTCCCGCCAATCAGCCCAAATAACAAGAGAAAAGATAAAGTTCAAAAGAAAAGAGCTCGCGTCTCAGGAGGATAGAGCACACTTTTAGCTTTATCTCAAACTATTTGTCTCTGGAGCCCAAGTCCCACGACTAAATAGTGCTTATAAAATAACCTATAAACACTTAAAACCTTCAAACTAAATACATAAGACCTCGAAACAAAACAAAATGAATGAATGAATAATTGTTTTTATTTGAGCATGCATAAAAAAAGAAATCCATTTGCCAGTTCAAGTACAAAAACAACACAGTGGACATCCAAATATTTGCACAATGCTCAAAGGAGAAAGCTAAGTATCACACTCACGAGAGCTCCTACTCCCTGTTCTTCCTCCACAACACCACGCAGACAAGGCTTTAAACATGGCCGGACAGCAGGCCACGCCCCCTCTGTGGTGTGCCCTGGGATGTTCACTAGATTGCAGATTTGAACCAATTAGCTAAATTTAACCAAATAAAATAATCTTGTAAAGTGTGGCTGAGGTTGATTAAACTGAAAACTAAACCAACGCTTGATATTTCGGTTCAGTTTTTTTTATATTACATTGTAACACACACATTATGAAAATGAACAAACATGTGAGCATTGTTACTATTCCTTCATTTGTTTGTTATTATGTTGATAATCGACATTCTGTTCTCAAAGTTCATTCTGTTGTTTGGCCTTTGACCAATCCTTTTATAAAAATGAAGTCTGTTTGTGTGTTGCTCCCTTTTCCCGTCGGCATTTGATCTTCGGTCTCCGTCTCAGGCAGTACCAC